>JAAAKE020121428.1:0-15405 GCA_010014785.2 Anisolabis maritima
TTTTAAAAAACCACCCTAAACCAAAACAATTTTAAAAAAAAAAAAAAGATATTAAAATGTTGCCCATTTATGTCATTTATGTAAAAATATTTTAAAAAAAAAAAAAAAAAAAAAAAAAAAACTTATTAAACTTATCAAAGAGGAGCCGATTAGCCGAGGGAAGCAATTAAGCTTCGAATTCTGAGTTAAAGATGACTCAATGATGGCTCCTCTTGGGATGGAAGCAGTATACCCATCCAAGAAAGTTAATCTCAGGAGTAACCACAACTTGTCAATTCCTGATAAACATGATAAAGAGAAAAACTAAAAAATGGACATTTTTCAAGACAGAAACAAGTCCAATAAAACAAAAAATAAAAAATGTTATATGCTCACAAATAATATATTATAAGAAGTGTGAAAATGACGATAATGCAAATAAAAGTATTTCTTGATAATTTTTCAAAAACAAATTCTATAAGAAAGAAAAAATTATCTTTGAATAAATGAGAAAAATATATAAAAAGCTTATTGAAATTTAAAATATATAATAATATAAAAATAATAAAAATGGACGATTTTATAAAATATACATGATGTATATATATATATTTATAAAATATAATACTTATTTTATTTATTATGAATTGAAGACTACTAAATCTTAATTCAAGATTACAATGATTGAGGCTTTAATTTTTTATCAAAATAAAAAAATATTTATCTTTTAGGTGTTTAATTTGAACCCCTAGAATTATGGTCTTGTCATACTATCAGTATCAACAACCTTTGGACAACCGCTTTACTCTCATTAAGGAGATATTTTTTAGGCAGGCCATTTATATTATATAAAAACCAAAAATGATGGCAATTTTTTAATTTTAAACATATACTACTTTTGGTTTTTTTCCTTCAATGAGGAATAATTTTATCCAAATTTTAGAAAATAGCAATTTCTAAATTTTTAAATCTTAAAATGGCATTGAATCCGCGTTCTCTGTTAAATCTCTGTTTTTAGCGCATTTTCTGAAAGGAAAACAGCTACAACTTTGTCCATCTGTCCAACCTGTGTTTGGCAGAGCCAAAACTATAATAGATATCAACCTCGAGGTTTTTGCAAAATGCGCCACTTTTAAAGGGACGAGAAACAAACCCCCCTGGTACGGATATTATTAATTTATTTATTTAAAATATACCTCGGTTTAGTTCAAAAATCTTTTTTTTTTTTTGTTTTTTTTTTTTTTTTTTTAATTAAAAATAGAGCTTTTCACTGATACTGATAATATATTTTTTCTTATAGAATGATTTGCATAAACTTTAATTGTTTAAGAAAGCAAATTTTTCTAAATACAGAACTTGTCAAAAAGTTTAAAAGTAGGATTTATTTAGAAAGAAAAAAAAAAATATTGACTTTAGTACAGGGACCGCTGCCTCTGGTTTAAAAAAAAGAGATTATTGAAATTAAATTAATTCAATATTTGAAATATTCTTATTTAATGTTTTATACATATAGATATCTGCCTGTTTTCTTTCAATTTTCTTAGCATATGTATCATCAGAGTCTTAATAAAATTCCACCTACTTCACTTTTCAGATATTTATTATTTTTTTACTTTAAAAATAATCCGAAAATTTTTGCCACTTTTTTAATTGGCAAACAAAATTTTCTGAACCTTTTTAAAATAAACAAGTAAACACATTTAAATATTGAGAAGAGGAATTTTATTTTACCCATGATGATATTATAAACATTGTTGATACTTTGAGCTAAGAATAGGTTTCTTTCTAATTGAAAAATTTTTAAGTTCTTCAGCTCCTTTGTTTTCTTAGGCCGGCTTTTTAGCCGTTAGATTTCTTTTCACATTTTGAAATAGATACTAGGTTGAATATTAGTATACTCCATAATGAAAATATTTTTTGATGATTTTCCTTCAATAGAGCTCTTATTTTTTTTTTTTTTTTTTTTCCTTAGGAGATTGACAATAAAACCTTTTTCATTAATTTGGGGATCTAAAATAATTTTTTTTATAATTAATTTAAGGAAATAAGCAAGATTTTGATAAAGTTGTTTATGCCACAATTTTATTAATTGGTTTGATATTGTAACATCTTTATTATTTTTTTAATAAGGTTGAATTCTTTCATCTTTTGAATAATATGGGTTTGTTTAAAAAATAAGAAAAAAAAAAGGTAGCGGTTTTCGAAGGCTCAAGATTATAAGTTAATATATCGTTTAAGATAAATGAGTGCGAGATTATTATTTTGAATGGGCATCTTTGGTGTCTCTGGTGGACTTGAACCAGGGACCTTCCACTTTAGTGGCTGATATGTTACCATTATTCCGTCGGTCTCCACTCTCGATCACGATCGTCAGAATGAGAGAGACTGATTCGGGTTTCATCTGTGAATAAAACAGTAGCCCATTGTTCGACTCTTCAATGAAGATAATGATTGATTGGTAAAAGAACGCCTTTGTACTATAGTGTCCAGTTAAATGTTGATAGGTTAGTATCGACATTGACACAAATCGATCATCCCTTGCCGTTGTACACCTCGAACGCCCACTCTCTTTTCTTCTATTGAGACTTTTAGTCTCCCTGAAGCGCTCTAGAATATCATGTATTGTTGGATTTTCTAAAAAAATGGGGGTTCCGGGGGCACCAAATATGCCCAGTCAAAACAAAATCTCGCACTCAATTTTGTCTTCTCTCGAGATCTTATTTGGAGCTCTTAACGAATATAATACATTTATATTTGGTGAGTAGATGGATTGATTATTACATTCCCGAACTAACAATGATATTTCTTCTCTTTCTATACCAGTCTTCCTTTTCTCTTTCATCAGATGACAAAGGTCGTGCGAAGACCGCCCTTGTTCTTTTTCTCAGTTGCATCTTTGTTTCTTTATAACTGTAACACTGAAATAATAAAGCACGGTAAGAAGGATACTTCCATTGGTATTTGAAAGTTGAAATCTTTGTTTTTAAATTTCTAATAACCAGACTGACCTTTCTTAGGTCTTGTATTTGAAGTTTCGCAGTGAAAGGCAAATGGTTTGCATATATAGCAAATAATTTCTCAGAATAGAAAGATCGAATTGTGTTCAAAATATTTTTCTTAATTTTATCTTTTTTCTTACATATATTTGCAATAATTCGTTAATTTTCTTCCATATTTTAAAATAATTTTATTATAATTGTTTTCTCGTTCATTTTCTTTTACTTCGCATTCCAGAATTTTGATTCAAATTTATATTTTATAATACGTAACTTACTTATGTGTAGATTTAAGCCTCAAAATAAAAATGCATATAACAAATATTTTTTAGAAAGAAGAGAAAACCATTAAATAAAAAACATGCTAATAAGAAAATTTCCAATTACATAAATAATATAAAAGCAAAATATAAAATTCCTACAAATATTATATATGAAAAAATACAATTTATAAAAAATATAAATAAAATTAAAAATAACTATATAAATATGAATATTTGAAATATATAACTGAAATAATATGCTAAAATATTTATATATAAATATGAAAGAATTATATATAAGAAAAATGGAAAATCATTCATTAAGAAAAAAATACAAACAAAAATAAAAAAATAATTTTCTCAAAATATTTATAAATGCAAAATACATATATTCTAATTAAAAAGACCTATTAAAAAGATAAATTAACTTAAAACATCGGAAAAAAAATCAAAAAGCAAATGAATATTTGAACGAAATAATAATCAAATTAGAATAAAACAAAAATCATTGAAAGTTAATATAACAATTAAAAAAATGCTATAAGCCCGAAATTTTACCATCCAAAAATATTTGATATTGAAAGAGGAATTTTATTTTGGCCAAAAAAAAAGAAAGAAGATTTCAATTTGATCGGCAATGTTTTGGCCAAAAAAAAAAGAAAGAAGAATTCAATTTGATCGTCAATGTTTTTCATAAATTTACCTATTATTAAGTGCATAAATTAATTCTGTTTTTAGCCATTTTTTTTTTTGTGACGATGAAGGTGTTGCATTACGACCTTTTTGGATCCTTTAAAATAGCCACGCTCTCCCTGCAGCCCGAAGGGCAGAGTCATGAATTAAAATTTTTAAAAATTTGAAATTTTTTTAATATAAATTTATTTTATAGTTGGAAAAGTCTTGATTTACGAGTATCACTACTTTTTTCAACAAACTGCCGCTTTTTTATCCCAAAATCTGGGTGCAAACACGCTAAAGAAATGCTTTTGAAATAGGTAAATATTCAATTCCGCTCGCCCTCTAAATGGTCAATTTAAAATTAAAGTAGAACCTCTTACTACGAGTGTATCTTTGTACGAGTTTTTCATACTACGAGCTGCAGCTGGACTGGGCCGAAATATTGACTCTTACAACTTCTTGCTACGAGCGAGCATGCTCTCGGAATAATAAGTACAAGTAATTTAAAGTAAGAGGTATTACTGTAAAAAAAAGTTGGCCTGGGCCCTTCATGTCGTCGGATTTTTCTGAGTACGTGTCAGAATCAAACGCGAATCAGCTTGAACTCGGAAACGTTATACTTATTTAAATAGTTTTTTTTTTATTTTTATTTAATTAATTACATTCTTCTCTTTATTCCATCAAGCCTTCTAACATCACATATGTTTTTATAGTTTTAAAATTCCTTTCCATCTGAGCATTTTCCATATCTGTTACTCTATGCTTCTTAAAAGAATCTGAAACTGTCAAATTAATTTATGCATTTAATATATAATATAATAAATAATATATACACTAAAAAATGCAGAGACCTACCTTAGTAAAATATCAAAGAATTTACCTTTCTAATAACTAAAACATGGGTGAAGAAAGAGAATGAAATTATTATATCAAGAAGAAATTGGAGAATTCATAAAAAAGAGAAAATAAATAAAATTTTTAAATTAAACATTAAACAGAATGAAAAATGAATTTTATTTAAATATTAAAAATAATTTGAAAGATAATAATATATAAATATTGCAAAAAAAATACAAATATTCAATACAAAAGATCAGAAAAAATAAAAATCAATAAATTAATTAATTAATAAAAGTACAATAACATATCAAAACACGAAAAATCTTATTTTATGAAATAAATATAAATTAAATTAATAAAATTTATAAAAATAATGAAAAAAGTATCTGACGAGAAGCAGAAAGCAAAGACACGAATAAACTTTGAAACGAAGACACATGCAAACTCGAAAGAAGAGGAACATATCAAGGAGGAATCTAAAGGATAAACAAACGATTCATTTTGCAGTACCAGAAGACATGATAATGATTTCAAAATTTTTATTTGGTTTTATAAATAAAATTATTTATTAAATTTTTTTTCCAAATTTAAAACAAAAATTATTTTTATAAACATTTCTTGATCCATCCTTTAATATAGAGATAAATTTAATTAATTAAATAATTTAATCCTAGAACGCATCTTGAAACCGTCCCAAAATATTTTTTATATTTATTATTTTAATCTTTCTTCAAATAATTAAAAAATTTCCAAGGGAAAAGAAAAGATATCTAAATATGTAACTTTAAACATATATTCATTTCAATATATTTATTTAATCTATATATCATTCATTTTTATTTTCAGTAGCTGATTTTAAGTGTTCTAAATAAATAAAAAAAATATAAGAATTCAATTTAAAAATACTTTCTCGCTATATATTTCATATATAAGTAAGAGAAAGTAATAAAAACAAAAAATGTTTTAATCCAAAGTACATATCATAATTTTATATTTCACTTTTTACAAATTTTTACATAGAAGTTTATCTTAACAAATTGGATTCCGCAGATCAAAATCCAAAAAAAAAATCAATAAAACTTTCTTAAATATTGAAAGTATATACATTCAAAACAAATTTTAATTTGAATTATTACTACAAGTATTATAAAAAAAAAAAAAAAAAAATAGCTAATCGGATGTTTTTAAATTCCCTTAATTATTCTTATGCATATATAATTGGAAATATATGCAATAAAAAATCTTATTTTCTTTATTTTTCAAAAAAAAAACAAATTATAATATCTAGCATTTACAAAAACCTTGCTCAAATTGGAAGTAATCAGAAATTTTCCTATGTCAAAAAATATAAATCATTTCCATAAAGAGATGAAATAAATAAACATTAATTTCTCAATATTTACAATAAAAATATTAAAAATAGTACTGGATTTTCATCTATATAAAAATAAAAGAAAATGCGTTCTAGGATTAAGAAAAAAATTGTAAATAAAATAAAAGAAAAAATAAAGAAATGCCATTTATAACATATATTTTATATAAATGCAAACGCAGGAGAAATTTTTATTTGACCTAGGTGTCAATTCCTGTTTCTAATTTCCAGTTTGCGTTTGTTTCTCAATACTTTTTAATTTAAAAAAATAATATATATGATTATTGTTTATTTATTTATTAATTTTATTTAATCTCTAGATTCCTCATCCCTATATTATATATTCAAATGACTTGAAAGAAACGAATTTGTTAAATAACAATAACACAATTAATATACAAGTCTTTAAAAAAAATAAATAAATAAAATAAATTTAAATTGAATATTATATATAAATATATGTGTATGTATTTTTTATATATACATATATTTTTTATTTTTTTATTAAGATAAAAGGTATCTTTAGAAACTTTAATTATTTTTATTTTTAAATGTTTAAAATTAAGTTCTTCACAAATTAGAATTTTATCACTTTCTGGTCATTATCGTAGAATTTATTTATTCTAATAAAAACAGATTTTTTCGGTTTAATTCTGTTAATTTATTTTTAAAAAATGCAAGTGAATTTGAAGATGGCTGTCAACTGCATGTGGACTGGTTACTTGGGTCGCCATCTTCAATCCTTTCATATTTAGACAAAAAAAAGGATAGGCAGACAACTTTAATATTAATTTATCAATATTTCGTTTGCAGAAACAAATTTCTTCCGAAACTTTGAATAATCCACCAATGCTAAGAAAATAAACTTTTTTGTTTGCCTATCTTTCTTTTTTAGTTACTATTTACTTTTATAGTCATATACTTTAAATCAATAATTCTCAGTTTATAACAATAAAAATATATATTTAATATATATAGTTTGAGTGGGCATTTCCATTTTAATTTCTACAATAACAAGTTCATTGCAACATTTGTCCAACTTATTTTTATTAACATTAAAATTCACTATACAGTAGAAACAGGATTATCCGGATTAATTGGGAATAAGGGTCAAAATAATCAAATATAAATAAAAAAAAAGGAAATTAAAAAAAAAACGGTACGACAACTCCATTAAAAATATATCTAAAAAGAGAGGCAACTAGTATCCGGATAATCGAGGTTCTACTCTATTTTTTTTTCTTTGAGAACCACTGAATTAAAGTATTCCGTAGAAATATAATAAGATTTAAATATTTTGAAGCCAATAGTTTTTCTTCAACTATTTATTCTTATTAATAAAATAATAAATAAATAAAAAATATTTTTTTATTTATTGTTATTATTTATTTTAAAAAAAATAATTTTTAAGTAATAATCGTTATTGTTACACACCTTTAACGATTAAAGAAATTTATTTATATCATTTTATAAAATGTCATTATCTTTTTTTCAGAAACACATTTGTCTGCTCTGTCAAATTTACCGATAATTGCGGCATCAACCTCAACCACATCTACAACAACACAACCGGTGGCATCGCTCATAAACGCTCCAGCTTTTCTTCCTAATATATCATTATCATCCATTCTACCAAATAATTCAGTCATAAATCTTATACCATTTGGACAAACAACGGCTTCCGGGTGTACAGGTATTTTTATACTTTTAAGATGGGTCTTTCCCAAAATAAAACTGGTAATTGTTTTAAATTTGATTTTTTTTTTTGTAATTTCAACTTTTTCTTCTTCTAAATTGCAATTTGTCTTTTTTTTAACATTTTTGAACTAAAAATATTATAACAAATAAATATTAATTTAAAAAATATTTTTATTTTCAGTGCCCCTTTATATACCGTCGATTGTAAATCCATCAGCGATGTCCGCAGAAATTAATAATTCTCAGATTCATAGGGGTATGGGAAATCCCCGTGCTAGAACTTTTCAAAACCCAAATAGGGGAAGTTCTGCGCCCTATTATATTCCTTCTAGAGGCAGAGGCCGTGGTTCATATTATCATCGTCCACCTCGAACTAATCAATATCGATATCGGCCCAGATCACGTCCTCAATCAACTAGGTAAAATTAGTAATTATTCTCTTAATCCAGTTGACCTGAAATGTCTCGGCATCCAAAGGCTTTATTGGCTGCACCTGCCCTACATCTTTCCAAAATACAATTACGATCACTTATTAAGATCATATAGTAGTTAATATTTTACTATAAAATAGTTAAATGAAAAAGCTTCTTTTAACAATTAATAAATAAATGATATTTTCTCTTTAACTGTGGATTATTTAAATTAAATGCAATATAATGATAAAAACTAAAATACCTTTTCCAAAACTAGTTCATCTTTTAAGAAGATTCTCTAGAAAAATGCATTTCTTAAAAAACATCTCCTCATACTTTTTTTGGGCTATGGTGTATCTAATGAGCACTTAGATTTATGATGATATTTTTATCATTTTATAAGAAAAAAATACAAAAATGTAATTTCATATTTTTTTAGGAGGATTCAAGATGATATGGATTTTTTAATAGATGATCACTATGACGAATATAATGAAGATTTAAATTTGGAAGATGTGGAGGACCCAATTTATCAAGATGGTAAAAAAATATTTTTTTTATTTGAATAAATATTTTTCCTTTTCTATATATCCAAAAATTGGCCGTATATCTTAGTTCCAAGACTCTTGATAGTATAGAAGGGCCCTGTTTCTGGACCTTCCTCTGGGAATGGGACAAAAGGCGACGCCAAAGATGTACCGTTTCTCATTGAGAACTTTTTTCTTGGGTTCTCATGTTCTCTACAGGGAATCAGTCATATCGTTAAGTCCCTCTCTCGTCAAGTATGAAAAATTTCCCATCTTCTTCCACTATTTATGCTCATGAAACTGACGACTACGGACCAATCATAAAATACCTAATAACATCATGGATCCTTTTTTTAAATACTCTAATTAAGTTAATGTTAAAATATAAAATATAAAAATCCTGTTTAATGGGAACTGGCCAAATGGCGATAAAACCACTGCCATGAATTAAGAGAAATAAAAAAATATTTTTCCATATAAATACAAAACATGAAATTTTATCTCTCCATCCTTGTTAAGGTTTTGGCCAGGTTTTCCTTAACAACTTAAGGCGAATGTCGGGATGGCTAATGCGTCGTTGCCTCCTGGTCACGTGTTATAGCGCGCAATGTTTAATTATGTTTTTATCTTTTTCTTTCGATGAAAATGTATGAACATATTATTTGTTAGTGAGCATGAACATACATTTCTTTTTTTTTTTTTTTTTTTTTTTTTTGTATTTGTGTTAGATTGGATCTAGCCACCGAGGACTTGTGCCTCTAAGTAGGTCGTAAATAAATTTATTTATTTATTTCTTTTAATTGGCTTTTTTTTTAAAGTCTCACAAGATTATTTTTAGAGTTAGTCTATCCCCTAATATCGACACCACTTCTCTCTTGTATTCATTTCTAGTAACAAAATCCGATAAATTATAATTTTTTTTTTTTTATCTTTTTCTTAAAGATGATTTTGATGATGAAGAAGAAGAATTTGAAGAAATTCAAAATATTTCGCGGACGCATACTCAAGTAAGTTTTTCTTTTTGTTGTATTAATAAACAAATCTCTCAAATTTAAAATGAAATGTTTGATTAGTCACTCAAGGGTTTATATCTGGCGAGTACGTGAATGGGGATCACGAGTTACCTGAGGATCTTCTTATTACTTTATCCCTTTATGCCTTTTCCCCCTTCTCTAAATATTTTTTAAAATTAAACATTTTTTATTTTGTCTCTTCATAATATTTATAACTCGTTGAACACTGATATTTTTATTTTTCATAGCATCGGTCCAGATCTCCACGAAGATTTCAAAGGACTACAAGAGCTCGAAGACCTCGCGGAACATTTCGAGGTACTGCAAGGACTCAATATCCTACAGAAAACGCAGAGCACGAGACTCTTCGCTCTCGTGTAACTCAAAGAAGTTTTAATTATAGGATGCGACGTCCTAACAGCTCTTGTGAGTAGAACTTTTTATTATTATTAATAATAAATCTCTCACTATGATTATTTATATTATAGAAAATGTCTTAAATATGTTCACGTTTTTGAGAATATTTTACTGAATCCATTTTTTACTTTTTAAATAATTTCTATCAGGGCAGCTGTAATAAATAAATATTAAACACTGATAACATTTTTTTTTAACAACGGTCCAGATCGCTAACAAGATTCCAAATTACAATAAATCCAATAATAAATAATAACTTCGTTTCGGAAATATCAAAAATATTTTATTTTGACAAAAAAAGATTAAATATAAATTTGCTAATTTTTTATTTTTTTGTTTTATTTTGGAATGTAAATAATCTAATTATTAACTTTAACTGTTTCAGATCATCACATCCCAAACTTTAGACGACGTGGAAGATTATAAAAAAACTTGTGTACAGGAGCGGATCCAGAGGACAATTTGAAGAGGGGGGATCCGGTCCTGTTTGTAAATAAATTTGATTGATTTTCTTCATTTAAGTATAATATAAGCATAAGTGATTCTTTTTTGAATTAATTGTTTTTGGAAAATATTAAAATTAAAAGGATTAATTCAAGAAAAATACTCGTATTAAAAATAAAAAATGTAATCAAAGGAATTTTTAAATATTTTTCTTAAAACGATTAATCCAAAAGAGGAATATTGGATTTATTGTTTTAATAAAAATATTAAAAATAAAAAATCTAATTAAAGGAATTTTAAAATATTTTTCTTAAAACGATAATTCCAATATTTTTTTAAATTTAATTTATTTGTATATAGTTATTAATAATAAAGATTTTTTTTTTAATTCTCATTTTCATTAAGTATATATACTTTCAAATTTTTTGGATATCTAGATCAGAATTTCTTTATCTTTTTTTACTCAAAATACTCAATTCCCTTTCAACTCAAAATACCTCGTTTTGATGATAAGTATTTGAACAAGAATATCAAAATGTTTAATTTGATTCAACTTAAATAATTTTAGGCCACTACATTTCAAATTTTAGACAAGGTAATGGAATTAAAAAAAAAATTGCGTGTTTTGTATATAGGGGCCAATCCAGAGAACGATTTGAGGACAATCCTCCCCTGTTTGTAAATAAATTTAATCGATTTTTCCTTTTTTTTTTTTTATTAATTCATCATTTTAGAAAAGTATTCAAAATATACCAAAATTCCTTTTTTAGATGATTCACAGATACCAAGATAACACCTCTTTTATTCGTAATAAGAAATATATGTTGTGATTATCCAAGTTACCAAAATAGAGTCAAAGTAGCAACTTATTTTTTTTTTGAAACGGTGCGAGAAAAATATATTTTTTCTTAAATAAATATCTCGAATTGATTTGTAATGATTTGAAGAAATTTTTGATTATTTGGATAATATTATAAAAAGATCTATCATATTATTATTTTGATATTGATGAAAAAAATTCCTTTATTTAGTTAGATGGAACTTATAGAGGAATCATAAATAATCAATTTGATAAATTTAATAGATGTAGTAATCATTTTGGTGGCCCCATCTGCTAAACAAGTTATAGTTCCGCGTATTAGGTTCAAGGCCATGAGACAACGACCGAGTACCTCGCGCCAACGTCTTCTCTTCCGTCGCCTTTAAGCGATATCACCAACACACTCGCTACCCGCCGCGTCCGGGATAAGATCTCGCGTAAATAATTCTAAGTCCCAGTCTTCCTCAGTGCGCAGCCGTATACACAATCCTGGTACACAATTTTTCATTGCTCTTAACCCGGTAATTTATTATGAAAGTATTAGATTTTTACGATAGCTTCCAAGAACTTATTGCATACTGTTTATCGGTTGGAAATTCGAAGTAATTTTAATTATAAAATTTTTAATTTGTGCAAAAAATCAATCTAGTATTTTCATTTTAACACCATTTTGTTGTAGAGCATCGTTTTAATTACAATTGATTTATCACTATGATTTTTATAATATATCCCTCAAGGAATTTATATGTTATAAACCGTATTTATTTATTTATAATAATTGGGCGGCATCAGTAATTTTGTTCTTGAAAAAATGGAAATAACGTGTTTCGACGATATTTCACTTGTTAATTTGGGTAAATTATATCTTCAAGCCGTAAATGTCCCAATAGAAAAAAAAATCTATCTGATTATATTATAAACAAAAATGATCCACCATCTAATGGTTTGTCTGCTAATATTTTTGCTAGTGATAATGGAAAAAACAAAATCATCCGGGTTCCACATTCAAGATTGATTCAATATTGTTATGTTCGGCCTACTCATATAAAAAATGTTTCGCTTAAAAAAACATTGAAGGAAATTTTAAATGATGTAAGTACAAGGTGTAGAATTCCTTGGACGTTTTTTGGTTTCCCAGAAATGAGAGACAATGTTGCTAGCCAGCGACCAATTATTAATTTATCGCTTGAGGTTCAGGTGACATATTATAAATGTACATTATGTAACAGATAATTAGTTGATAACCATCTAACTTGTAGTTTTCTAATAAAAATTGTACATAGAACTAATACCTCTTTGTTTTAATTTTTTTAATTGAGCAAAACAATCCAGTATATAGTATTTTAATTATAGGATGCGACGTCCTAACAGCTTTTCTGATTAGAACTTTTTATTATTATTAATAAATATTCTCTCACTCTAATTATTTATATTATAGAAAAAGTCTTAAATTTGTTGACGTTTTTGAGAATATTTTACTTGAATTCATTTTTTATATTTTAAATAAGTTCTGTCAGAGCAGCTGTAATAAATAAATATTGAACAGTGATTTAACAGCGGTCCAAATCGCTAAGAAGATTCTAAATTACAATAAGGATAATAATAAATAATAACTTTGTTTCGAAAATATCAAAATTATTATATTTTGACAAAAAAAGATTAAATATAATTTTGTTCGTTATTTATTCTTATTTTTTTTTTTGGAATGTAAATAATCTAATCGATAACTTTAATTGTTTCAGACCACATCCCAAACTTTAGACGACATGGAAGAATGTAAAAAAAAGTTTGGGATTGTTTACAGGAGCGGATCCAGAGAACACTTTGAAGAGGGGGGGATCCGGCCCTGTTTGTAAATAAATTTAATTGATTCTCCTTATTTAAGTATAATATAATATAAGCATAAGTGATTCTTTTTTTTTTTGAATTAATCGTTTTTGGAAAAATATTAAAATATTCCTTTATTTAGATTTTTTTTATTTTTAATATTTTTCTTAAAACGATAATTCCAATATTTTTTTTTAATCTAATTTATTTGTATATATAATAGTTATTAATAATAAAGATTTTTTTTTTAATTCTCATTTTCATTAAGTATATATACTTTCAAATTTTTTGAATATCTAGATCAGAATTTCTTTTTCTTTTTTTACTCAAAATACTCAATTCCCTTTCAACCCAAAATACCTCGTTTTGATGATAAGTATTTGAACAAGAATATCAAAATGTTTAATTTGATTCAACTTAAATAGTTTTAGACCAGTACATTTCAAATTTTAGACGAGGTGATGGAATTTTTAAAAAAATTGGGTGTTTTGTGTATAGGAGCCAATCCAGAGAACGATTTGAGGACAATCTGGCTCTGTTTGTAAATAAAATTAATCGATTTTTCTTTTTTTTTTATTAATTCATAATTTTTGAAAAAATATTCAAAATATAAGATTTTGGTGCTGGCCAAATTCATCGTTGTATGAAAAAAATTAGTGTGCGTTTTTTTTTCCGGTAATGTGTATTGTTAATACACTTTCTATTTTTAATGTCCTTTCACTTCATACCCATCAACCATCTGGAATTTTTTATTTTTTAATACACTTAATGAAACTCTCGAATGATGGTTAAGAAATTTTGGTCTAGATTCTTTTCTTCTTTTCTCTCTATATCTTTATTAATTTTGTTTTGTAAATATATTGTTTATAAAAATCACTATTTTTTGTAAGCTATTTCTAAGTTAAGAATTAATTATACTTAGTTTAAAAAAATGTAACAACTATTTTAATTAATTAGCCGAATCCAAATTTAAGAAACTATCAGTGTCAAAATTAATATGTATTTGTGAACCTCTCCCCCTCAAGGTTCAAAAACCAATATTTTCCCTGTTTGGGATCTGTGTACCCATGGTAAAATATTCATAAACATCGAATATCTTACATTAAAAATAATAATATTTAATTGAAAACGTCAATAAAAATTGAACGAATTTATTAATTAATTAAAATTAATGTGTAAATGTAAACTTTTAATTGTGATAAAATCCATAAATTTATGTACTAAAAATTTATATTTCAAACTCCTTATGTCATATAAATACATAATTTTGAAAAGCAAAATTGAATCTATGTTGGAAGAATTTCTTTTTCGTTATCATTTACCTACAAACAAGGGTGGATTTAAGAAATAGGCGGCCTCTCGCTTATTCTTTTTGGGGCCTTCTAGTTATAAAACAAAAGGTTTTGCACCGCCAAATTTTTTCTCATCTATTGCAATATTTTCTTGCAGATACCCAAGTTTTGTCTCTTTATTTACCAAAACTTTTTCTTACACTTTTTTTCAAACAACTACCTAAGTTTTTACTGGCAAATAGAAAAGTGACATATTAAAGATATAGGCTAAATATTTTTAATTTATATAAAAAGACCAAAATGTTCCATTTTATAAATATTTTTCTTTTCATCTTATTAACTAACCTAACAGTTTGGGAAAAAAGTTTTTTTCATTTGTAGGTCCTTGAATGAAAAAGATTGCGAAGCACTTGTTTAAAATCAAAATATTATAAAGATTATGTTTCATTTGAGATTTCTTCTTCTAAGAAATAAAATATATTGTTTGAATTTTGAGAAAGATAAAAAGACGACGGCGGGAGAACTGTTTCGTCTCGACACTCGCGGACATACAGAGCTATACTTTTCAATGGGACTACGGCCGCCGACAGGAGGGCAGAGGTGGTAATCCACGGAGCCAAGACCCTTCGGATTCTTTCCATAAATACTTGTTGGAAAAAAAAGGGAATTATATATATTTTAATTATAAATAGTTGATTTTGAATGCCTAACAAATTTTTAAATAACTTTTATTTTGTGTATGTTTTTGTTATATTAGGTTGTTTCAAAAGTTTTGTCGGTTTTTATGAGTCTACTTTAAACTGTAATATCTCAGTGAATACTTATT
>JAAAKE020121439.1:0-15405 GCA_010014785.2 Anisolabis maritima
TAAGTCCCCTTGCTAGCCAGTTTACAATTTTATTTAGCGTTTTTAGAGATAACGTTTATGCGTATTAATTAATTATTTTTATCAATATTATAAAAATAAAATTATTTAAATAAATTAAATTGGCAATTAAATTCTGTTTATGATCAAACACAGGAATATAAAAAAAAAATACATATTTATATTTACTATCTATCTAATAAATAATTGATTTATGAAAAATCACCAAAATCGTTAAAGCAATTTTTGAGAAAAATGAAAAGAACTAAAATAGTACATCAGTATAGTATTCTTTGACCGATTTATGTGACAAGCTTAGAAGTGCATGCGACGGTGGTACCAGGTTTAAATATAATATTTAGGCTTCACACACACACAGGCTATTTTGCGAGACCTCAAATCGCAAGACTTTCTCAATATATACTACATATATAGGTAAGAGAAAGTAAAATTTATAATACTACTTAAACATAAATTTAACAATTTTTTTTATTTATATTTAGCAATTATTATAATTATATTTATAATTAACATATCATTTATATATTTTTTAAAAAATCACTCTGCTAGAATTTATCATTTTTTCCATAATATTTCATTTAAAATTTTTTAATGTTTTTTTGATTATAATTTATTAGGTGTTTTTTTTTTTTTGCAAACTTTTATATATACAGTATAAAAAATTTTAAAAATTCATTTTTTGTCAAATTTTTAATAAATTATAAAAGAATTTATATTTTGATAAAATTTCTTTTTTGAGGCGTTCTATATTCCAATTTAAAATATCTCGTCACTTTAATCTAAATATATTAGAGTTTTTTTTTTTTTTTTCTAAAAATAAATAAAATATTCTATCTAATATGAGCAACTAAGAAATCTAATTAGAATTTTTTACCTACGAATCTTAAACTTTTTTTTAAGCTATAATATTTATTTATGTATATATAAATAAATAAATATTTTAGTTTTTAAGATGAGAAGAGCAAGCAAGAATTCCATTAAACATTAAAAAGAACTTCAGGCTTGGTTTACATTTAGAAATAATTCAATTACTTTCTCCTATCTTTCTTAAAAATGTTATAACAAAAGTTTCCTCAAAATGAAAAAGTTATAAAAATTAGCACTATGATATTTGTGCGGCTGAGAAAAAGTATATTGATTCGGAAAGAAGAAAAAAAAGGAAAACTTGAGAGATTGTTAGAATCGGTGCCTTCTGCGTTTGGCGGCACATGTCCACTGACCACCGAGATTAATACCAAATCGCACGAATCGAGGGGAGTTTATTTTTACTCCCTCTCAATCTTTTTTCCTCTCACACATAGTCCGAATGAAAAGATTTTTAATTTACCGGTTAATTTGAATCTTTATTAGGTCAATTTAAATTCTTATTGTATTTTATTAAGATCACAGGTGGTGAGGTAGAAGACAACCACGAGTTACCCGAGCTGAAGATTTTCTTCTCTGTTTCTCTATTTCTCCCTCTCTTCCTCAGTAATAGTTAGCTGATTTCCCTCTCGCTTACATCTGTAATTTCACATGCGGACCCCGAACTAAAGGAAGGAAAGCAAAGACAAAGGAATAGTATTTTACTTATAAAATGATTATTATTTAGAAAGATTAAATTATATTTTTTAACAATATTAAGTCGAATCGACTGATGTATCCATTTTGGCTGTATATAAAGTCAATTTCTATTACAATACTTATAAATAAAATCATTCATCATGATTTATTTAGACATGTAGGAGGGATCTATAAAAAAAAAATTTAACTTCAAGTAAATCAACCGAGAGATTAAATCAACCGTTATTTAATGAGGAAGAGTGGGGGAAGCTGGCATACAACGGGAACAGAGAAGAAAAGCCTTAGCTCGACTAACTCGTAGTTGCGTTCCACTTACTCACTCACCTGAGTGAACTTAATCAAGTGTATCAATGTGTAGCAATTTTAAGAAAAAATATCGTCATTTGATGGGGGGAGAGAGATTGCTATTAAGCGAGCAGAAGTGCCTAGGGGAAGTGAATAGAGTGAGTGGCATGCAGGGGCGTTGAGAAGCATCGAGTCCAATGGAAATACCGCTAAAGGCGGCTCGTATGAGTGCATTCATTTGTGTGAGTGTGGAGAGGAGGAGCCCAGCACTTCTTTTCTTTCCTTTTGTCATAGCTCAGGTACTCTCTTTTTAGACTCTTGGTCGACCAAATAAAAAGTGATCATACAAACCAAACAATAAATTTTTTTTCTAATTACTTTAATAATATCAATAAATTCAGAGAAAATTTGTCTGAAGTAAAATAAATTTTTTAATGATTTTTTGTTACAAAGTAATACATTAGAACTCATTTATCAGAGGTTAGGTAGGGATTTCGTCCAAAGTCACTACGGTCTCAACCACCCAGAAGCACGCCACCACTGAAATGGCCAAGTTTACATGCGCCTCCTCCAGAAAAATTTTTCTAAAAATATGCTTGCGTAGCATAACTATTGATTTACTTTCTTTTGTTTCTAACTAATAGTATCAATTATTTTAAATAAAATTAAAATCTATTCTCAACGAAAATGATCTTTTCATAATATTTCATATCTACAAGGGAAGTACTTTAGTTTAAGACGATTCCGAAACAAAACTTCATTATTACAAAAAGCATACTCCTTAATATTAATATAAATATTAGGCTAATTAATTTTGTCTTGGAATTCCCAATTATAAAAAATGTTATTTACCAACTTAAAGACATATTCATTAAAGATAAATATATAAGCGTATATATTTTTAAATTTTGCAATAATTTTATTCTTGTTTATAATGTATAAAACGATTTACTGGTGTTTAAATATTTATGGAATAAAATAAATAAAGCCAATTATTGACATTAATTGATTAATATTTGTATTCATTTATTACCTTTGGTTGAGAATTTGTTTAATTTACCATGTAAACCTTGCAAAATTCTTAATATTTATGGATGTCCTAATGGTTTTGGCGATATAAACCCTATTAAAATTTTAAAAAATTGTAAATTGTGAATATTTAACCGCCTCACCAATGACGTAAATAAATCAAAAGCTCCATGCTTTCTTTATTTCGAATAATTTGGTTGGATGATTGACACCAACAAGAGCCTAACTCCTTATTTTAATCTTGGACCAAATAAGACCCACTCTCTCTTTTTTAGTGTTTTATATTTAAACATCCCTACAGGATCCATAATAGCCTTTCCGGGATTGTTTAAATCCGGAAGTAGAATTTGAATCAAGAAGGAGTAGTGTAGATAGTGGCGCAGACTAGCGGAGGTAGCAAGCAATGACCCAGTGAGAGTCAGGGGGAATCCCCATCCAAGGGGGCGGATCCAAACTCACTTTTAACGCTGGAAATATTGCTTTTCGGGCAACTTAGGGAGGGCAAACTTACAGGCGCCAGCCAGCCAGCCAGACATAAGGATTGCCATGCCAATTATGCATTTTGTGGATCAAAAACTTTTTTAATTTACGTAAAAGAGTAATATTTTCAATTACGTTCATCGTTCACCCTCAATATGGCAATGCATAAATTTGAAATTTTAGACCGCGACGTAAAACAGCTCCTTATTTGAAAAATTCATTTTCATTTTATAAACGGCTGGATACAAATAAGTTAAAAAATTAATAAAATCTACCCTCTTGAAATGAATATTTTATTTAAATAAAATAAATCTATAAAGTTAGAAATTATACCATGTTAATTAGGTAAAATAATGAAGTCATGTATTTCATCTTTAAAAATAAAGAAAATTATAAAAACACATTTTTCCTCCCCGTCTCCTCACTTTAAGTTTTATTAATTAAAAATGAAATCCTCTAAGAAATAATTTGTGGCAATTTCTGAAAAATACATAACATACACCGGAATAAATAATAAAACTTGTCCAGGGTAACAAAATTTATTGTTAAACGTGCTCGTTATCGCACGTCATAATGTATTTATAGGACCCTTAGAAAAGGCTCAATCTCGGGGCTATTCATAAATTTCTACTATGACACATCTCCATAGGAATAATATTTTGATATTTTCTTTATATAAATAAATAAATTTTATTTACCGAAAATGCATATATTTATTCGATTGAATTATGTTTAGAGAATTATGTTTAAAAAAAAAGAGAAAAAAAAAAAAATTAAAAAATTATATATCAAAACAACTCATCGATTTAAGGGGGTTAAAATTAAAATCCAAGCAATGGTTGTATCGATCAGATCGCATCGATATAGTTGTTCCTATGTGAAAGTAGCATATTTTTGTTATTTTGCCTAATAAAAAATAGTTTTCCCATAAAGAAGGTAATCTATTAGTTTTATCAAGTGAAGTAAACAAACAGGTATCCACTAAGTGGATCTCTATGTTCCAAATGAAAAGAAAAACAATTAAGGTAGTCTTTTTTTTAGATTGCACGTTGGTAAAAAAAAAATTAATGTTCTAAGCTGTTTAATTGGGCGAACTTTTCTCTCCAAGTTAAAGAGAAATGGAGAGAGAGAGAGAGAGAGAGGGGGGAGAATAAAGCAATTCCAAATGAGAGAGCTGTCCCTATACTTCTTTTCCAAATACACTCACCCCCTACTCCCCCTTTTTTGCTTTCTTGTTATAAGTTATCACTTTCAAAATTTTTATTTACATTTACAATAATAATTATGATATGGTGATTTAAAAAAATGCAACAGAATTGAAGAAAAAGTGTTAATCGATTGCCAATCACTAAAATATAAAAATAATATGTTTAGAAAAAATCAAGGAAATGGCACAAATCAGTTAAATAATAAAAACAAAATTTCTACTTAAAGAATGTAAAATATATCATGTCAGATTCCCTAAGGTTTGATACATCAAGAAAGCCCGCGCACAAAGCGTTTAATTATTCTATAAAATAATAAAAATAGATATTTAAATAATGTTAAATTAGCAATTGAAATAGAATATGTGAAGTCAAAAAATTATATTAATATACTTTATATT
Organism: Anisolabis maritima; assembly: GCA_010014785.2. Classification (NCBI taxonomy): domain Eukaryota; kingdom Metazoa; phylum Arthropoda; class Insecta; order Dermaptera; family Anisolabididae; genus Anisolabis; species Anisolabis maritima. Next base: position 4,982 of record JAAAKE020121439.1, read on the forward strand.
GGTCAAGTAAATATTTTTATTATGTACTCCTGTTTTGAAGGTTAATTATATAAAAACAGGAGATATATATAAGTGTCATAAAAATATCGGATCATAAATAAAATATTATTAACATTTGAAAAAGCTCCAAATCTGATTAAAACAAGTTAAATATAAATATATTTTTGTATATTAATTAATTAGACGGCATATTTTAAGAGGTGGCTTTTTGACTTATTAATTTAAAATTCAATAAAAAATTTAATTCTATTTAAATTTTTATTATTAAAAAAAAAAAAAAAAAAACCTATTCAAAATTATTGTACATGGGAAAGGGACGGCAAAATGATACTCGCCTCAGACAACAAAATATCTAGAGCCGGCTAGAAATTTCGAAACCGGAATATTTTAATAATTAATAATTTAAAACCATAAAAGAAAAATCGATGGAACGATCTGTGAATCCAAAGGATTTTCGAATATTCGATTTGGGTATATACAAAAGCGCATCTCTCTCTCTGTCTTTCTCTCTTGTGTAGAAGGAAAAAGTGTCAATAAAAAAACAATATCCATAATAAATAAATTATATTTTCTGTTTAAATACACTTCTTTGGTCTTCTTCAGGTAAAATTGAGATACACATCACAAAGAGTCTCACATAACTTTAAGTTGTATCTCTTTAAATAAAACCGATTTGCATCTTAATTGCACCTGAAGAAGCCTAAATAGTGAGTGCTCGAAGAGGACATAACAACGGTGAAAGTTTAAAAATTATAAATAATATTCATAGAGAATAATATAGCTGCATGTATGACGTGAACTGAGCGGGAACTTTAAAATCTTTTGTCAAAAATTATTCAATCGCCTCTTCAAGACAAAGAGAATAACTCACTAACACATTATTAAAAAGAGTATAAATTATGTATTTCTCTCAACCCTTAGTCTCAATTATAAGGCCAAAAAAATGTTATAATCCGAGCTTATAATAAAAATGAATGTCTTTTTATTGTGAAAATATTAAAATATACGTAGTTAATTCAAAGTGAATAAATTTTATTTTTTCAACAATTGGTCTAATTTACAATTCTTATCTGAAATAAAGAAAACCTTTGTGTAGATTTTCTATCTGTAGATTATGCCCGGGATTATTTTGTTATGGCCGATTTAGGGTGGACATTGTATTATATTCCCTATGATTTACGACTCCCAAATGTAATCCCTGAGGAATTTTTTTTACAAACAAACTGAGCATATTCAACCATGTAAAAAAATATCCGAAAGGTTTTAAAATATTATATCTTAAATATGATTTTCTTGTTTTCATTTCTACTTAGGTGATAATCTCTTTTAATTTTCCTAATACGATTTGTGCTCATTAATAAGTATTGGTTGCCAATGAAAACTTAGACACAATTTGGAGATAAAATCGTGAATATAATTGCAATTCTCACTTTATACTACGATTATGTTGGCAAGCCTTTAAATAGGCAATTACGATTTTAGGGAATTTAACTAGGGTAAATGTTCTGATAAAAAAAGAAAATATAATAATAATAAAATCATGTTGAATTTTGAAAAATAAATAAAGGTTATAATCCGAGGATAACGAAGCCAGAGAAAATAAATAGAATGTTTCCCTGATTTTTTTTTTAAATATAATAGAAAAATATTATTTTTCTTCTCGAAATGAATCGAGTAATTAGAGGAAAATAATATGCGAAAAAAATCTGCTTTTGGAATATATTTATAGAAGATATATAAAAATAAAATAACACACACATGTTTGTTTAGAGGAGAAAAATAACAAAAGGTGGGTTGTAAACCTATAATAAATAAGTTGGGATTCCAGAAGGGCAGGAGCCGAGTGCATCCCTGGATAAACCCAAACAATCCCCATCTGAAACTTTAGTTTTTTTTTTAAATTTAATTACCAGGAGAGACATTTAAATATTATTTTGTATAAAAACCAATATTTTGTAAAATACAAGCCAGACCCTCCCCACAAATTAGAAATCTTTTTTTCTTTAATAAATGCTCGTCTTTGAATCGCAGGCCTATTAAAGTAAATCTGTTGGTCGGGAAAGTTAAAAAATGCTGACACGGGAGTCGAATACGAGGGATTTCCTGGACCCGTGATTGTTAGATTATACTCAATTTAAAGAAATTTCAGTATTGGGCTCCCAGCGAAGGGGCTAGTGTTCGCAGACGTAGTGTTTATGAAAATATGGTAACGTGGTAACCATAGCAAGGGTGAGCTCTGAGTGATCGGCAAACCGATAGCCCTCTGCTCCACTCTTCATATAGTCAATAGTGAAGTTCCATTAAATAGAATATAATTAGTAAAGCATCGAAATGGAAATTTGAAGTTCATCCGCCAGAAAGAATTTTTTTACGAATTTAAGCTTTAATAAATATTTTGTTTATAATTATTCTATGGCATTCTTGCTAATTTTATTTATATAAAATACTAAGAATGAAGAGCTTTTCTTGGTTGGTTGATTTTACGATATTCAATTTCAATTAATATGTTTGATTAAATGTTTCCAATGTGTAAATATTTATTTATATAAGTTTGTTTAAAATATCGTAGCTCTACTATTTATGATTTGGATTATATTTTGAATGTAGACAGAAGGAATATCTATTTTGAAAAAAAAAAAAAATGTTGATTTCGAATTTTGGATCAAATTCACTTTTTAAGTAATTAAAAATAAACTTAGTTTAAATTAGTTTCTTTCTTTCTTTTTCATCTGCAGTTAGGGAATAAATATTTTTGCATTTTTTTTTTATTAAATTTCTAAATAAAAAAAAATTCTCTTCCCTCGGCTTTATTATTTATAGTAGAAATAAAATTTGCTTAGGTCACTAACATGACTCCTGATTCTAATGATGTACAGCATTTCGTCGGATATTTGTTACTTTGCGGCAAGATTTTTAATGCTTTCTGGAATTTGTCCAAAATGGAGGAGGGAAAAAAAGGGCATGAGGTAGGAGAGAGAGAGAGTTGAGTGCAGCCAAAATAACAAATAAAAGCAGCCGAACAGAAATATTGACTGGCGAACCCATCATGGATCATTGAGGACACAATGGAGATGGAGTTCTCAAGCCCTGACTTTGCCATTAGACATCTTTCCGGGCAAAATGCATATCAGTCATTTACGAAAGGAAAAGGAGAAAAAAAAACATTTCCTGGAAATAGAGATTTCGATTTAATTAATAAATAATAAATAAATTTAATTAATAAAGGGATATTAAATAAAGGGAAGAGAAAATTTCTTGAACCCCATCAGAGAATAATTTAAAATAAAGTGGTGTAGCCACTACAAAATTGCCCCTTGTGGAAACGTATAGAACAAATTAGATTGAAAGGATTTTAAAAAATTCTCAATTATTGGTATAGATCTGTCTAAAAGTGATGACAATTTACTTTTCTCAAAAGTTGATCAAATTATGAATGATTTATATATTTCATATTTAAGCTTCATAATATCAATTTTATCACATGTGGTAATTTTTTTTTATTCGGATCTATACCCAAAATTGAGCATGTTTACGCCTGAAGTTTAAATATGAAATTTCATTATAATCCGTTGAAACGAATTTGGTCAACAGAATTGTTGTGAGGGACCATTTATACCAGCGCTGCCACTAATTCATGTTGTCAAGGATAAAGGTGGGTAGCATGGAATTGTGTGGCGGTGAATGTGATATCGGGAGTGTGATATCCAAAATATTTAATTGTATTCTAAGAGAGTGTGATTCTATATATTTTTTTATTTAAACAATATTCTATCCTAAAACTATAATATATAGACATAATAAATAAGGAGAAATTTGATGGGATTTTATCCGAAAGATATCTTACAGAAGGAGGTTTGAACTAATCTAATTTCAATTTTATAGGTAAGAAATGTTCTTTTGCTGGCCGGGAAGGAGGTCTTAAATTTGCCTAAGGTAGGCCTCTTGTATTCAAGGTTAGATGTCGAGCGATGAGAAACTCCCTTAAGCAAAAATGTGTTGAGAAATTTCAATCCTTCGTTGGCAACAACACAACAGAATTAATGCAACTAAATTTACAACTTAAGAGAGTTTCTAAGATATTTAAAAGATAATTTTTTTTTTTTTAAATTCTTACTTAGTTGTCATTCACTGCTGCTGATATATAATTTTTAGCATTATGGAAACCAAGTATGAAAGCTCAGGTAGTCGTTTATGACGTTAAAAAATATTTGGAAAAGGCTTCATTGTACTAGTAAGAGCTAGAGGAATCCTCTTAAGAAAATATATTGTCAAAATATTGTCAAATTATTTTATAAACAGCTAATAATTAATATCAATTAAAATATTTAATAATATGATTATATTAAAATTTTGTGAATATTAACTTTGAAAATATTATTTCAACAATATTTATCCTAATTAACATTTGGAATATAGAGGTCAAGATTTTCAAAAAAAAAAAAAATTGTTTAAAAAATAAACAGACAGTTAATCTAGTTTTCGTGTCAAACATTCCAATGAAAATATTTTCCAAAGCGAAATATTTCTTGTTAGTGGTCATATTTGCTTTTCTTGGCATTTGGTTTAAATAACATTTTATATTTTGGCACTTGTTTTTTTTTCACATACACACTCACTTCAATCGCAACTTGGCTTTTGTGTCAGCTTGAGAATGGGCCTTTGAGATTGCAACAAAAAGAAAAACAGCCTCTCAATTATATTCCATTTCTTTTCGTATTTTCCATAATCGACACAAACATTCTTAAATTTTTATAAATTTTATTTTTAGAGATGATTTTTAAAGTCTTTTCTTGGTATAATAAATAAACTTGATTTATTAAACAAATTTAATTATATTGAATTGAAGTGACATCTCTATATTATTACGCTTCTATTACTAAATTTAATTATATGTATTTTATGACATGATGGATAGAGCTCGATTAGCAAAATAGAAATTTAATATTAAAAAAATCCGATTTGACTAAACACACATCACACAAGGTAAGAAAAGCTGACTAATGTGCTATCACATCGGCGCCCCTAGGTATCAGTTCTCTAATTCATTTAAAATTTTTTTACTTAAGTTTAATTAATACATTGTATTGATAAAGAACTTCTCCATATCTTAATTTAGGAATTTTGATTATCTTCTTCACAAATTTTTTTTTTTTTTTATTTGCATTTTTATAAACTTCTAGATTCATAGGCCTATGTGTTTATTTTAGGCATATATACTCTCTGAAAATTTTATGACCTCAGCACTGAGTGTTTAGCAATTTCAATTTAACCTCTATGGATTTTGATGAAACCTGACTCATTTGCAAGCTTATCGCGCCTAGATAACAACTCATGCTATTTGATCTTTCGAGAAGGGAGGGAAAACCAAAATTTAGGTGGAAAGCCTTTCGGGATGAATTCAAATGAGAAAATTTTTCCAATAATTACAAATTTACTTATTTTGCTTTAAAATAGAGCATGGAAATAGTTTGGAAATTTAAATATGCATTAATTATCAATATATATATAATAAGATATTTCTATATTCATTGGCTGGCCGGAATAAGGGCAGTTTTTATGAAAATAATTATTTTATTTATATCAATAGATAACAAAAATAGTAGAGATTTATTTAAATGTAAATAAAAAGTTAAATTCTTTTGTAAATTCTAAGATTCAAAATGAATTTAAACCAACTATTTCAATTAATAGTGTGTCACTAATAGAAAATTATGATTTTAAGTTGTATGCCCAAGTTATAAATAAATCTAAAAAAAAAAGAAGGTCGAATGCAATGTATTAAATTTATTTTAATTAGGGCTGAGAACCGGTTAATCGGTTTGCCGATTATTTTTTTAGATAGTTAAAAATATTTGGTTAACTGGACATAAAAATTAACTATTAAACTATAGCCAAAATAATATAAACAGCATGTAAAAATACATGTAAATGATTATTTATTTACTTGTTTTAGAAGCGGTCCATTCCTTTTCAAACTAGTCGTAACAACGGTTCTTGACCTCGGTATTGTTTGAGGTTTGAGTGAACCCTATCAAACTTGACAACAGGACTGCCGGTCAAGTAGAAATTTGGATCGTCAACACTTCAAACCTCTTCCAAATCAAACCTCTCCACACACTTTCAAATTGTATGATCATACTAAGTTCACGGATCGTCGTTACGGCTGATTTGAAAATGAATGGGGCAGATTAAGACCTCCCTCCTCCCGTGAGAGAGAGATGGAAGGAGCCTCTCTCTCTCTCGCTCGTTAGATCCTGATTCCATCAACGTCTGAGGATTTTTACAAAATTGTTTGAATTTTATATAAATTAATTTTATTTAAATGTGAGTTTGCAAATCAAAGGGAGCGGATTAAACGCCTGAACAATTTCAATGTATCTTCTTTAATATATATTATTTAAAAGTATCAAATTGATTATCTGGTTAATTTCGTTGAATAGATACAACGAAATTAGTAAATGTTTTTTTTTTTTTTTTTTTTTTTATTTGTTTATGTTTGATTGGAATGTTTTCTCACCGAACAAAAAAATTTGACGGATCAATATATTTCTAAAGATTTAATTAGAAAATTTTCAACCCTAAACGGTTTTACTTATTTTACCTGTTTTCTTTTTTCGAGTTTGAGAAGGCAGTGTATAATTAAAATATTTAATAATAAATAATATTTAAATAAAGTGAGAGGAGGTGTGAAGAATTAATAAATCTGGGAGTTGGGCCGACCGCACTGACCGAGATCACCTTCTAGTTATGCATATCTTTATAAAATCATGGTTCTTTAATGGGAATATTCGAATATCCATATATCTATCAAAGTTTGACTGCAGAATGTTCAAATTGGGAAGAAAAGTAATACAGTTTATAAATACTCGAATTTGAAATATAAAAAAACTACAGGAATACTTCTGCCACTTTAAACTGCAACAAAAAATACCACAATAATATGGATTTATTAATTCTAAACATTTCTTTTTTGAGGACAAATTCCATCGGTAAAACGTCAATTCCCGCGAAAAATCAAATATGGAGTTCAATTTTGGTATCAAATTATAAGCGACAATAATCGATGTATTCCTGTATTAAATGTATAGCCATGGCAATAAGAGGAGTTAGAAACCATGCTAAGCTTTCCCCCTCTACTCTAGCAAAAAGGTATTCATGGTCAACATAACTTTCGTCGTCAATATTATGGAGTGGGAATAATCTCTTTAGTCTAACAAAATTATTTTCAAAAAATGTTTAAGAATCACCAAATAAATGAAATAAATCCATATGACATTTTTTTAATGATAGAAAAAATTACCTAGGATAATTTAATTATTTTAAATTTTAATAGATGAGAAGGCAGGTTCAGTAATATTGCTGAATCACAACACAGAAACAATTATCTTTTTTCAAATTTAAAATTTTAAAATATCTCAAAATTTTTTAATATTGATTTTTCCTTCTTTTTCTTCTTCTCTACTCGATTTAGAACGTTTCACACAATATTTGGGTGGTTGTTGGTTATATTCTTAAAGAAAAAGAAAAGAAAAGAACAGGGATCCGGTAGACAAGGGATCATCCCGTTTGATCCCTCGAAGACGAAGCCTATTGCTTTAAATTTTGATAAAAATCCTTTCAAGTATTCAAACAGGCGTTGGTAATTTTTTATTAAATCTTGTATTGTATAATAATAATAAAATAAATTAGATATATTTAAAATTAATTGATTTGGATATGATATATTAATTAATATGTGTTAAATGTTAACATCTTTTACTTTCTCTTATCGATTTAACTGTTATATAGGTACATATATAGAGAGAAAAATATAGCCATTGAGAATATGAATAATCAGAGAAGAAAACGTAAACTCAAACCACACCAAATACATCAAAATATCTGAAAATTAGTTATGAATAAAAAGACTAGCATAAAAAGAAAAGAAAGGTCAGTCTTTTCATCAATTTATATACAGTAGGCTCTCGACTATCCGGTCTAATTAAAAAACATTATGTTTTACGCTTAGGTTTTGTTTAATTTAAAAGTCTATGTACTCATGTTGTCCAGTGTACATGATTTTATGTTTCCTGTAATTAAATAAATATTTATAAAATTTATATTAAATTATGTAAAATATTTTTATTCTTGGACTTCTTTTTCTCTAATGAATTTTTATGACTCCGTCTCGAGATTTTGATTGTCTTTGATCTTTTGGACTTCCCTGAGTCCATATTTCGAATTATGTGTGTGTGTGTGTGTTCGTTTACCTGACGACTCCAGCATGCTTTAATGCAGAGCAACCAAATTTTACATACGTGCATTATAGCAAAATCATAGATGTCTGCCAACTTTGGAGCTACCGACAACCAGAACTTTGTCTAAAACGTTTTTCTAAAATTTATGATAACTCAAATATAATTTATTGAGACATAAAGACAGATATAATTTATATATTAATATATTTATAGTCTCTCTCTCTCTCTCTCTCTCTATATATATATATATACGTGAAAGCCGAATAAAAGCCACTCCCGATTTATTTATATATAAATCTTAAGTTTTATATTGCTAATTCCAAGATCTCTTAAACACTCAAGAAAAATGTGACCTCAAAAAATTCTACATAAAATAGCATAATGTAATTCCTCTTAAATTAAGATTTTCTTTAGAAACGTTTCTGAAAAATCTCCGACCTGTGCTATGTAAAACTTTTTGTTATTTTAATTATAAGTGGTTATTGGAAGGTAAGTAGTGGGGGGTGGGTTAATGCCCTCTAACACCCTCACCCTTTCCATCGTCACCGCCGTAACTTTTTTATGTTTAATGGAGACTATCCGTTATTAGAATAATACTGTTCTGGATTTAGTGACATCTTTTAGCTTTTTATCTACTTATTCTATTCTATGTTGAAAGCTTTTCTATTTTTATCCATTTTATTTTTTCAAAGTTTTGTTTACTCGTGACATGGTTAAGAATAGATTCACACTAAATATTAGAATATATATTTTGACGAATTGCGCGACCTTTGAATCCCTTTTATATCTATAAAGATCTATATTTTCTTGTTTGTTTATTTTTAATTTACATATACCAATATAAATATAGAACTATTGCCGTTGTGGAAAACAATTTTTCACTAATTAAATATTAATTATTAATTATTTTATTTAAATGAGTTTCTTAAATAATATTTAGCAGACGAAGTTTTTCAGTCTTTCTTTTTTTTTCTTCGCAAATTAATCTATTTTTTGCTAAGAAATTGAATATTGTTCCTATTAAAAAAAAATAATAATAATAATTCTGTCAGATTTTAGTCAGAGTGGAGGAGATTCTGGGGTAAAATCTTTCCCCTCCTTCTTTCGAGTAGAAAAAATGAATATTAAGGCAATATTACACATATAATTATACCATCCCCGTCAAAAATAATTGGAGATCTTGTATCTTATGTTTTGGCTTAATGGTTAATTAGAAAACCTACATGAAATCTGAAAATAATAAATTTAATATTATAATATGAATGGAATTTGATGATTTTAAATTTCTCGTAGCTCTCCTAATTATCCATTAAGACGAAACCAAAGAAACAGCTTGTTCAATTATTTTTAAGGAGGATATTATTTAAATATAAATAATAATTTTTAGAAAAATAAAAAATAAAAATTATTATGACGTTTCATTTTAATTAATATCTTTGGATATTTGATAGTTTTTTCCCCGGTGACTATTTTGCAATTCTCTATTTATTGTAATAATTGAAATAATATTTTTGTATCAATTTATAAAAATTTGTAATTATATTATCCTTTGAACCAAATATTTTTCATTAGGCCGGAATAAGTTACAATTTAGTAACGAACCGTTGACTAAAAATTATTCTTTGAAATAAAAGGCCGTTTTTTTTTTTAATTAGTAAAACCATCCAAAAACCAAAGAACAATTTTAATAAAATATATAAGAATAAATAAAAATAAAGCGAATCTGAAATTTTATAAAAAAAAATTAACCAAATCAGAATCCTTAGTAAGAAATTACCACAATATTTTGTTTTGAAATAGAAAGTAAAAATAAAATTAAAACCTTTTTAAAAGAATCATATATATATGTAATTTCTCTACCCTAATGAAAAAGATTTTTTTTTCAGAGTTTGAGAATTTTATAAATATAATACATAATTAAAAATACAATTCTGAACATGTTCTTTCCAAGAGAGTTTACTTTATTTGAAATTAATTAAAGAATCTGAAAATCTTGATATAATTATTTAAAATTCCAATTTTTGTCCCACCAATAATTTTAAAATATCAATTGTCCAATCAAATAAGAACGTTCCAAATTTGAGAAACGTGGAGTTATAATGTATGGAGTAATATCAAAAATGGAATTTTTATTATTATTGAATTAAAGAAATTTTTAGAGAATTTTGTTTGCTAACTTGCTGCCTT
>JAAAKE020121450.1:0-15404 GCA_010014785.2 Anisolabis maritima
CTCGAAGCTTTTGAATAAAATCGACTAACGGATACTAGTATTTACAACAAAACACAAACTATAAATATTTAATATTAAAATAAATTTAATTGCTAATTTAATTGCCGGGACCTGGCCGGAGAGAACAACAGTCACCAAGATTGTTCAAGTTAAGCAAGGATGAGTGACCCCAAGGAACAAGACGGTGGAACACGGGACCCATTGATATTTGAATATTTCTAACTATACAATAAATAGAGAATATTTGTAAATGGCCAGTGCAGTCGAAAATAAAAAAATAAAAAAAAATGTATTTAATTTTTTTATAATATTGATAAATGATTAATTAATATACGAAAAATCTCTAAAAATAAAAGCTAAATAAAATTGTGGACCTGCTACTTAGGGCCCGACGCAAAAAATTTGGTGTGGCACCACACCAAACAATTTTCCTTACTTTAAGTATGAGAATGTGCGATGTGCGGCCGTCATACAACATTTTTTATAATCAAACATTTTATAACAAAATTACGTCTTTTTTTTTCTTTATTAATATTATATAGTAATCGTTAAAAAAAAGTTTGATAAAATTTTCAATAAAACTCTTGTTAATAAAAATCCTCCGAGAAGATGCTTTTTGTTGGTGTAATACTTTTATTTTTCAATTCATAGAATAATAAAATATAAGAGACGTTTTAAATATTTAATTTTTCTTAAATTTTTAATGCCGAGTATTTTAAGAAAAAAAAATCTTTGTGATAAAAACTTTTCGAGGATGTGAAGAGTGAAAAAAAAAAAAATTGAAATTGATCCAAAGTTTATTTAGTTTTTTAGATATATAAAAATGTACGATTTGGGCTTATGGTGGAACCATCTTCAGACTATTCAAAAATAAAATTTGATTTTATATCTCGTTCAATTTAATATCTTTATTTTTGTATTTCAGATTAATAATAATACTCTACGATGAATTAAAAATTATCCCCACTCCATGAAAGCGGTAGAGAAAGATTGGCTCTCCCTCCACAATCTGCTCTAGACAAGGCTTAAACCAATCAGGAGGATGCTTCCCAGTTGGGGAAAGAAGGAGAAAGCCTAGCCTCTTCCTTTTTTACTTATTCTTATCTGATCATCGAAGGGGATAATAGACTACGATATAATGATATTATTTATTCATATTAATTAGTGGGGACGAAAAAAGTAAATATTGTGTTCTGTATGAATCAAATAAATATCCGCACTTTATTTAATGAAAAAGGTAATACATATCCTAATTACTAATCAATCGGTTTTCTTAAATATCAATTTGATCAGGATATTTGGTACACACTGAGAGAATGCTAAAAATGGTGGAATTATATTCTAAAGAGCTCAAAGTTTGTTTATCCGACGACTAAATCTCGATATCGAATTTCCTTTCTCATCATCACAACAGCTGCCTACACAATCACGAGGTAAAAAAAAAAAAAAAAAAAATAATTTGAACCTAGAGAATAGAGTTCGATTCACGGATATAGGGAGTTGAAGAAAGTGAAAAGAGCGAGAGAGAAAAAAAGGTATTCTATAATAAAAATACGGCAATTGTGTTGAATTTAATATTAGATTATGAATTGAAAATCGACCCTACTAAAACGAGTACAGTACATCGCTTTAATACCCATCCTAGGGACGACCTCTAAGTTGTCTAAAAGCCCAAAAGGAAGTAATTCCCAGAAAATGCAGGAGGCGCAGCCAGGAGAAATTAAATAATACAATTTTTTTTAATTTTAGGGAACTAATCGAATCCTTCTTCAGGACAATTAAATGTTAATTAATACTGATGAATCGTATTTTACTAATATTGTACACAACCGAACAAACTATTATTAGTAATTAGTTATTATTAATCGATTTGTGCCCGAAACGTCGGGATTCTCCCGGCTGGGCCTCCTTCCTCTCCTGGAACTGAATCAAGCAACCACATTTCAAAGGCTTCAAGAACAAATTCCAATTTTATTTTAAAAAAAAATCACGTCGTTGCTTTGCTCGAAAGTAGATCGCAGAACGCCAGTGCGCTAGTGTTTATCTATTCCGAAGAGTAAATCTCCATAGTCCCATAACAACAAATATAAACAAAATCTAAGAATTCGCTTTTTATGTTTAGAATTGATAATCAATTGGTTTTGTATATATATATATATATTTTGTTAAACAATATTTACAATTTGTATCCTGTTGAAGTTGTTCGATGGCTTTAACTAAAGAAGAAAAAAAAAATTCTCGTTGCCTCTGCAAACTTTTTTTCGATACTTGCTAATTTGGTGTCGCAAACTAAAACAAGGACAAGACCAGCCATGTTTTGAAAGTCAATGAAAATCCAAACTCTCAACTTTGATCAAATTTAATATAGGCGATGGACTAACTTTATTCACGAATCGAGAGAGATATACATTTCTGGTTTTGGAAACTTTTCTTTTTGAGAATGCTTTTTGTTCTCTTCTCTATAAGGAGATATCAAAATATCAATTCCTCACACTCTGCTCTCTTTGTTTTTTTTATTTTTTTTATTTTTATTTTTTTTTTTTAGAATAATAATATGAAAATTCAAAACGTTGTCACACTGAAAAAATTGTTTTTCTAAATATTTTTGATTTCAAATTTATTTACGTGAGATAAAACGGAAAGTACAGACTCAAGAATAAAATGACGGAAAATTGGGGATATTTTAAGGGTTCTTAGTGGGAATAAATGTTTTCAGCTACCCTTCTAAAGTAATTGGGCAACGAATTGGAAATATTGTTTTGTATGTTGGTTTTATTCTCTTGTAAATGGAGATATTCTGTTTTAGAGTATTTGTTTATGTAAATAAATAAATATTTGAAATTTGATGATTTTGAAATTGATGGAGCTCTCCTAAATATGTATAAAGACGAAATAAAAGATAGTTATTTATTTATTTATCTATTTATATAAACAAATACTCTAAAACAGAATATCTACATTTATAGTAAGAGAGTAATACCAACTTTCAAAAAAATATTTCCAATAGGTTGTCCAATTGCTTTGAAAGAGGATAGTATATACTGAGTAACAAAATACATTAGACAAAACCCACAAATGAGGCCCATGAAAGCAAATTGAGTTGCAACAACCTAATTAATATTTTCTCGTTTTTCCAGCCTGTTTAAGAAGAGCAGAAAAGTTTTGCAACTTCGTTACGTAATTTTTAGACTGATTACCTATATATATATATATTTATATTTTAATAATGCATTTTTCTCATATGTATTTCATTTTCAATAGAAAAAATTCCTTTCATTAAATACTAGGAGTGAAATTTAAAGATTTTTTCATCTGATAATAAATTTAGTAAATAAGAGGCTCTGTATATATTGAATTTATACAAGTATTAAAGAGGGAATATTTTATCTTTTTTTTTTATTAAATAATCAATAAACTCCTCTCAATCCTTTCCTTTATGTTCAAAATCTAAAAGATTATCAATAAAAATAAATTAGAAGGGATTTTTTTTTTCCATTCAAAATCTCTCCTATTTCATTATTATTTTTAAAGCTTAAAAAAAGGAATAAATTATCCGATTTATTGTATTTTTAACCCCTCCACCCCCACTCCGTCAGCCATTCCCCTTCTCTAGTGATAATTCCGAACGTTAAGCTCCGTGTAAATCAGAAACGCATAGATTTATGAAAGTGTAATCCGGCAATTAGTAAATTTAGTACTAAGGCCCAGGGATGCCCAATCCAATTGGCCAGCATGCGGGTCCAGGGCCAATTAACTAACCCTCTAGAATTGATGAAAAATTATATTCTCCCAAAAAAAAAAAAAGAAAAATGTTTTTATGTGGGAATTTTATTTAATTTTCTAATAGTAATTTATGACACTATTTTCATAATATCGTATATTAGCGTAACCAGAAATAATATTAATTGAATATATTTGGGCAATGATTTGATTTACAAGTGTTTTAAAACCAAGAGTATAATAAATATACCAACGTTAGTATATTATTGTTTGTTGTTTTTGAATTCTTCACCAAGGGTAGAAATTTAATAAAGCCTGAGTTTTACAGATAAGTTTTTTGTAATATGATCCAGTGGTATAACAATGGGGCGTCTGTATACAGGTGCTCTGGGCGCCAAACAAAGGGTATGACGAAATGAGTCTTATATTACTATCGATCTGCGAATATAAATACGTAGAGAGAAAACTACATTTAATTAATAAATTATAATTAAATTTCACAAATGCTTTATTTCTTAAAATCCTAAATTTTAATTATTCCTTTGGGAAAAAATAGAAATCACATTTATTTATAAATAACCGGGGAAATTGCTCTGTAGCAGGCAGTTAGTCTGGTAGTTTTAATATTTTTTGTCTCTATTTCTTGGAGCAGAGATAAAGGCCTCGCTTTATGAGTCAGTGGTTCTCTTCCCGTCTAGGGCGATAAAATTTACTTTATTTATTTAATTCCTATTGGCTACCAAATAATTAAAATAAATATAGACGGATTATAAATGAGATCAGTTGCATAAAACTTAAAAAAGTTTGTATTGTTTTTTGTGAACTGAAAATTTTAGTATTAAATAATTTTGCAAAATAAAAATTGAATACAATCCTATTTTCCAAATTAACGACCCGTTAGCCTCTGATTTGGATTTCTCGCTTCTCGCCTCTATAATTCGTGTCCATCTGAAAGGCATATAATAGTGTCGTAATGAATCAATGGATTTTAATGATATATGTCAATAGCGATTATAATTTATGGCTGAAATCCATGTCATGTACCATTTATTTGTCAATCTTTGATAAGAATGTTTTTTGCATCCAAATTTAAGTTTGAAATTTAAAAAAAAGGAAATTTTTATCATCGTTAAAATTTAGTAAATTTTTAATTCATTCTGATTGAAAGGGTTTTTTTTTTTTTTTTTTAAATTAAAATTATTACATTCATAATTGAAAATTTTTAATATTTTGAATTAAGGATCATTCACTTATTAAAACATGAGCAATGAATGAGAATTATTTTTTATTTACACAATTTCAATCAATTTTTAAAATTTAATTATTTATATTTTTTAGAATAAAAATTTATTTGATGAGAATTTATATTAACATGACCTGTTATCTTGAAACTAATTGAGGGTCATTTATAATTTGATTTATTCCGAAAAAAATTCATCTATTTTAGTTATTCTATAAAAATTGCGCTTCTCTAAATAATTCAAATAATCAATATGAAATTTTTGTATTATTATATGCATATTTGATTAATGTTTGAAAAAATTCGAAATAAAAAAAAAAAAAATAGACAAATCATTAGCGAGAAGGCATTTCTTTAACTTTAAAGCAGAACATGATTTATTTGAAAGGAGAAATTTTTAACAATATTTATGGAAGATATTTTCATTTTTGATTTATTGTTATATTTTGTTATTAAAAAATAGTACCTTCAAAAGAAAAAAAAAGATTGATATTTTATATAGTGATAATAACTTCATTTCTCTATTTAATGCAAAAGAACAAAAAAAATTCAATTTTTCCACTAACAAATTTGCTTTAAATTGGATTAAACAACAAAAACGAGCCGAGATAAAAATAAATCTCTTTCTCGCCCCATTTTCCACCGAAATATGGATCCATCTCTAAATTGCCTGTATATAAAAGAGTCTCATTGTCTGTCATTCATGAATACATCCTCTGTTGTGACGTCTTAACGTCAACAACGTCAGGTCACATATCTTTTAGAAAAAAAAATCTTTAGAGGTCCGTTAACAGAACCCAAAACCCTTCATTTGATCTCGGAGATGTAATGGCTCTAAAACCCCAATAAATGTCGCCACACCCTTATGTCCAATTCCGGCCCCTCCCCGGGGTTCATTAATAAGAAGAGAATCGCCCCAACCAAAATTTCATGTCGTCTTGTCTTTTGTACACCCTTCAGAACTTATTTCAAGAATAAATTGGCTCCGAAAAGCATATGTTGTGGTGTAAGGGTGGCGGTACAAAGAAAAGGGGCATTCCTTAAATTTCTATAGAGAGCGAGAGAGAGAGATAACTATGACGGTGCTAACGAGATAGGCGACACATGTGCCAGCCATGTGTTTCAAGTTGCAACTTCCAAGTGGGGATCTATCACAGTGTCGAAAATTTGTAATTCGGGAGAGAAGTTGGAAATAAATATTCATTTGTCATTGTGGCCCGCCTTCGTTCTATCCTCAACTTCTAATTCTCTCTCTCTCTCTCTTTGTTGGGATTAAATTGAATATCAACTTAAAAAAGTGTACTTTAATTTTAAAGACCCGGCGGGCCTGGCTGGAGAGAAGAACAACAGCCACCAAGATCTTTGATGACAAGTAAGGCCAAGCAGTACTGTTCCTCGGATGGGTGACCCCGAGGAATAACCCCCCGAAGACATCGATACCAAATTTTATTTAATATATAATTGTGTATTATAGTCATAATGGCTTCACAGCCGAAAATTATTTAATTTAAAAAATTGTTGAATTAGATAAAATATCAGTGTGTCTGTGTGTGCGTGAGGCGTGAATACGTCTGGAAAAATTCATCTAATTACGACGCATGTTGTGGTATCATTAGATTATTGTGGGGACATTCTCTCCAAACATATACAATATTTTTTTTCAATTTTATTTATGCTCACTTTTGGCTGCAGAGGCCATTTAGAGCATATAGTTCAATATGTGAAATTGAAAATATTTAATATCGATGGCTTCAACAGCCATGTTCCTCGGACCCCATCGGAGGTTCACTAGTGCTTGGCCTTCCTTGCCAACAAAGGTCTTGGCTGTTGTTCTTCTCTCCGGCCAGGCCCTATACAATATCTTTATTTGGAGTTGGCTTTTCCATGACTATAAGCCTACAATGTGCTTATTCCTAACTTCAACTGAATATAACTTCACCAGGACAAGGCTAAACTAATATTTTTTTCACTAAATATATTAAGATCAGGACTGTCGATTGAGACCACAACGAACGTCGTTCACTGAGTTATGAGACTTGAAAGATGCACCAAATCGCAAAATTCAAATTTTTTCAACTGATTTTGTTATCTTCGATTTCCCAAAATATGACAATGATTTAAAGCGTATTCATGTTAAAATTTATGTAAAAATTCGAATCAGGTGTCTTTAAACCACAAGAGGGTTATCCTACCCCCATTCGTTCTACGTCATTCTTCAATTTGTTTTAAATAATAAACGAAACCAATTAGCAAAAGGAAACTTTATCTTTTATGTTAATTTTGAATTCTTATCTCCATTTTCTCTTCCTTAGATAATTAACTATTTCTCTTTTTTATTCTTTATTAATTCTCATTTCCATTAATCTAATCTAAAAAGAAGAAAAATCGTGAATGAAATATTCTCTTTTGATAGTTCCCTTCAAATGATTCATTAATAAGAAGAGGAGAGAATTTTACTACCCCTATATGTACCTAGAGCATTTTTTACTTTCCAGAAGGTAGTCAAACCAAACAACCAAATGATTAATGGTTTTTTCAAGTGATTGCTTCTGAGAAGACTACGCATGCGCAGTTAATCTTCCTAGATTAAAAAGTGAACATGCATTAATGAATTAATCGAAAAAACCATTTGGATAATTTGGTTGCCAGATCAATCCTATAGTCACTTCCCCAGTTTCCTGCTTCATTGGCTCTAAAAGTAGGTCCGATTATTTCTAGAATTTTGAGAGAGGCGGGTCTATAATTATTTGACAATTTTTTTATTTTATTCATAGTTCAAATTTTATAAATACATGAGCTAATTTTTGTTAAAATCATTCAATAGAATGTCAATAGCTACACGTTTTTTTTTTTTTGTTCAGTCGTTTTTACTCTACCCATATAGCAATATTACATTAATAGATTATAAAACAGGTTGTTTTGGTGTTTCAGACAGATTTTTTAAATTCTCTACTAAAATTTAATTGAATTAAATTTGGAGAAGCAATTGCTGACTAAAAACACCAGACTGGTGTATAAATTTTATTTAAATGTGACCAATGATTTATCATTAGTTAAACAATATGAAATCAACGAAAGTGGATGAAAATTATAAATAAATAGCCGAGATTGAGTAAATTATTATTATTTAGTTATTTAACGTCGCTCTTTCAACATCAAGTGATGATTATTTATCGTCCAAGACTGAGTAAATAAATACATAATTATATTGATTTGGTAAAATATTAATTAATTTCCATTTAAAAGCAAATGATATTTATTTAGAAAGATGATTTGATGTTACTAACCGTTCTTCTCTTAACAACTTAGGCAAGAGAAAGCAATGTTCTCACCAGATTTTTGTGTCGACATATTTTCTCTTTATAATAGAATATTAGCACGGGAAATGTAAATAGTGGTACCAGCAATTTTTTTATTTTCTATTTAGTCCGAAGGCAATTATTCTAAAAAAAAATATTTAATTAGCAATTAAATCTTGTTTATTATCAACCAAAGTACCTGGAGTCTGAAGGTCACTCGGGGTTTTTTTTTTTTCTCAAGAAGACTCAACAATAGAAAGCTTTCAAAGCTAGTACATTTGCAATTAAACATAAGACTCAAGATAGGGACATTCGTAAAAAATAGGCTCCACCGCATAGAAAACGTCTAAATATATTTTGGAACCTCACTCCTCACAAATACAAATACACCAAATTTCATCCGAATCGGATGAACGAATTTTTCTAGACCTAGTGCAATCAATTCCTCGTATCCGCATTAGAAAATACATTTCATTTCATCAAACTCGTTAGAGCCGATTTCAAGAAAAAATTTATATACATACTTACAAAATTAGCTCATTTAATAATAGTATAAGCCCTGTCCCTTGGTGCAGAGCTAGAGGTCTGGGTTCACGTACCAACCGTCAGCGGTTCGCTTCCCGTCCTGAGCGACAATTATATTATATTGGCTTCCAATTAATATAAATTAATAAGAACAGAGCCTAAAAGGCCCCAGATGCCGAAAAAGACTTAAAAAAATAATAATAATCATAGTATAGAGGTAGATATTTATATTTTAATAAAAAGGCCAACGAGTTATCTTATGATTACTTCTTCTTAAATTCTTAAAATCTCAAATTCAAGGCCCCACTACCAGGTGGAAAATGATTAATACTTTTTAAAGCTTGTCTATAGCCAATTTAATTAATTTCAATCTTGTTATGGTTTATGAGAAAATCAATCTAAAGGTTTTGATTAAATTAAAACAATATAAAAACGTACAAGAGTAAAGGGAACACCAAAGAATTTTGAGGCAGATAATGTTAGTACATTATAAGAAAATAAAAATAAATTAAAAAAGTACTTCAGTAAAGTATTAGTAATCTTTGGCCGATCTTTATGCAAAATCTCCCAAAAGACTAGGGTAGCTTAAATATACTATTTGAGCTTCAAATTTTTTTTTCGTTTTTAAGATAATGTGTTTATACAGAAACACCCACGGTTCATTTTTGAGACGCAATTTTTTAGACTCCGTAGTTCTCATTATAAATTAGTATTTCCGATGAAATCCCAACATCACATTTTTTTGAGATCGCAATATTTTCGCTGTACTAAATATTAAATACACATATAAGAAAGAGAAAGAAAAAAATGTTTATTTTCTATGTAATTCTATGGATTGACATTTTTGAGAAGAGATATTCATTTTCTAAAATAAATAAAGAGATTTATAAAATACTTTTTACCATAAAGGCAATTTGATAGCAATGAGTTATCTGGAAGTAATGTTTTTTTCAGGATAAAAATTAAAAAGAACTCTAAAATATATGTCTATTTTAAAGAGCTCATGCTCTGTTATTTTTAACCGAAGTTGTAGCTAAAGCTAGGCTGACACATTGATAAATTTGCTTGTGCTTGTAGACCCGAAAATGTCCGAAATGACACGAAAGCTGAACAATTTTATTTGAAGCGCCATATTAGTAGGTTAACAACTTCATGCAAGGAGCTTTCGAGTCTTTTCGAACATTTTCGGATATTTTCGGGTCTACTTGCCCAAGGAAATTTATCAATGTGTCAACCTAACTTAACATAGGCTAAGTTCCGAAATTCAAGAGTGAAGTAAAGCAGTAAATGGCCATCTAGGTTAATTATAATATTATTTTATATGTATTTAAAATTATTATCATTTATGGAAAACTTCGTGGCTTCTAATTTTTTAGATCTATATTGAGAAATTTTTTTGCGCAAAGAAAAAAAGTGATTTTAAATTTTAAAATTAATTGAATCAAAGGGACTTTTATTTTTAAAAAAGTTTTTTTTTTTTTTTTTTTTTAATTTTTTATAACATCCCTTACCAATTTCCCCGTTCCACAACTTCCCTCCTTTGAGATCAAATTTCCTTCTAGACAACCTAAAGCCCAGGATTACATATAAAAAAAAACTCACTCTAAGGGCATTAATAAGGTGCTAGCAAAAAATAAAAAAATTGTTTGGTCTTAAGAGCAAGTTCAAGCTTAGAGAGGTGAATTTTTTTATGTATAGTAGCCAAACATCAATAAATCAATTTGTTAATGTCATATTAAAAAAAAAATTTTTTTTTATTATATAATGATATATTAATATTATGTCTAGAGGAGCTCTGGAGCAATGAATCTAAAAACTATTAGTGAATTAGTTATTTGACTTATCTATTTTCCAGTAAGCAAACTCTAATTAATTTCTACAACTCATGATAAATTATTTCGGATCGTAGGGATGCCTATCCAACAAGAGGCAAGGCGGAAGCTATTTAAATATAAAATAATTTGTTTAATGGAGGTAGTCCTTTCTCCCGTCAAATTAGTTTTTATTAAAATCGGATTTTTTTCATGCCTTTAACGTTGAGACATTAATCAAATTTCTTCCCCATTTTTTTTATTCTCCTCTCCGGTTTTATTCCAAATAAAAAATGTAAATTTTAAAAAACTAGTTAAATTAAAATATAATTTTTTAAAAAATTAGGTAATATTTAATGTTTGTATTATGTTTTTGAACATCCTAGATAGGTTGAGGGGGAGGAGGCTTAATGAAAAACCATTTAAGCGTCAAATGCAAATGTTAAAAATACAAAAATATTTGCTTTAAAGTAACAGCCCATCAGGCATTTTATGATAATTTATTCATATCATTTTGAATGAGATAATTAAAGCAATTTCAATTTTATAAAGTAAAAACACCTAAATTCATATCAATTTAGTTGGTGGAAATATAAATAAAACTATTAAAATAAAGGGAATTTAAGAAATTATTTATTTATTCTATATATTGTTGGGTTTAAATTTTAATAAATGATTATTAATTTTTTAATAGGAAAATCGTAGTAGTAAAATTGTATAAAAAATTTTTTTTAATGATTTATTAGCATTAGCGAAGGTGAGAGTCTACGAAAATTTTTTCAAAAAATAAAAAGTAACAAAGGTATCTATAATTTCCATTTTTATGTTCTATTAATTTTTTTTTTTTAATCATTAAAAATAGTTAAAAAAATTTTGTTTAATCTTAGATTGAGCTGAGTCATGAGTCAAGAGCTCAGGGCGCAACATCCAGGGGGGGAGGGGCTAAATTTCTCATTTTTTAATATTTATTTACCAGAGGCCTTTTATCTGATAATATAAATTAATTCTGTTAATAATTTTCTTTTGACTAGGTAATTTATTCTCAATAATAGTTTACTCTTACTTTTATTTTTTATACAAACAAATAAATTTTTTTTTTATTAAAAATAGTAAATCAGTAAATCGTTTTAAAGATGCGGCCATATGAAGGTCATCTCCTAATTAAAATTTGACATAAATTTAAAAAATCAAATTACAAACATCCAATTTTTTACAGTTACTTATTTTAATTATTTTAATTAAAAAAAAAAAAAAATGATTAATTTTATTTAAATGATTTGACTTACAAATGTAGAAGATAAAAGATGCTCGGAATAATTCCAAGAACGTGAATTGAGTGCACTTACCTGAAACAAAAGCAAATATTATTCTTAGAAAATGTTTTATTCATTTTTGAAATTGATCTGAATTAGAAGACTTCCCAATGGATAGAGAGATTACTTTTGTTGACTCATGCTGACTAATCATCGAGATTCTGTATTCATTTAACTATAAATGAGTAAAATTTCCAAATTGAAGTATTTTTCAGGTAAAATTATTCCTATTTATTAATAAGAAAGAGGTGGAGTTTTCCGTACGATCTAAGAGCTACTGGTTCACTGGTTCCGACGTGAGCGGCGAATCTGAGCCTTGTGTTTGTGAGGATGGCAATTTGTTCAAGGGGAAATGCTCCGCCAGAAAAAAATTTGAGTAAATAAAAATCAAGATGTTGGGAAAATTTTGCTCGGAGAAAAAGTTTCAAGGAGTATACCCAATTTTTTTTTTAGAGAAAAGAGTGCCGTAAGAACCAATGATATGTACAAATAGCGATTAGTCGGCCATTTAGATTCTTTGCTCAGAATTAAATATTTTAACCCAGTAATAATCAATATCTAAGAAAGATAGAAGTTAACATTTTATAATGAAGAAAGAATATTTTTATTTTCTTGAAGTTTTGCTTTTAACTATAAATTAAAATAACTTTTAGATAGATAATTTCCATTTTTTTAAATAATATAATGAGACTAAATGAATGAGTTTTAGATGAGACAAATAAGATAAGAACTAGGAGTTGGCATTAGAAATTTCAACCTCAGCTTTTTTACTAATGTTATAAAGAAGCAATGAAAACTTTTTAAAAACTATTTTTTATATTATCATAATGAAAAGTTTAAATTATTTTTTATTTAAAAAAAAATTTATTAATTATCAAGCTGCCACAATGTGAGTGGTTCAAGTACATTTTTCCGGGATGTGCAATTAGCTTATGTTGGAAGGCTTTTGAATGAAACAAAAAATGAAGATGGAATGCGCTAAAATAATGAATTTTTATAAAATAGTTAAAGTTTTGTAGATTTTTGTTTTCAAAATTGTTTGTAATATAATATGAGTGGGAAAACTTTATAATAAATGGAGCTGTTTCAGAAACTTAAAGCTTTGAGGGCCAAATTAAATTTTTGTTCTAAACTCTTAGGGCAGGTACGTCAGTCTCTTCATAACTTGGTTCTATTAATATAATTCTACAACATTCAATTTCGAAGTTATTCTTAGAAAATGACAGAAGAGTTAGTAAAGAAAATTTATATTCACTATTTTAATTAATAAATAATCAATTGATTAATAATAATTTCTTTTAGAAAATGGTTTCAGGCACCATCCTGACTTAAAAAATCACTTTAGAAGAATAAGGCATATTTATGCCCAAAGGAGATCAGCTTGATTTGATATAGATATAACAATGTATATATAAGAGCGGCAATGTTATTAATTAACGCACAATAACACGTGACCAGGAGAAAAAGAAGCATTAGTCATCCCAAGCTCATCTCAAGCTGTTAAGGAAAATCTGGCCAAAACTTTAACCTCCCCATCAAAAAAATCCTATTATATGCTAAAATATAAATAGATATAGTCGAAATCTTGTTTGTCTTAATACCAAAGAATATGTTTAGAATTTAGATTTTGTTTGATCTTTTTTTTTTTTGGAAATTTTTCTTGTTCAAAATCCATTATAACTTTTTTTACAATTTCTTTTCTCTTTCTATTTTTCTTTATATAAATTTCATTCCCCCTTTTTTTACCCTGCCAGTGCAGGCTTAATTCCCAATTTAAAAAAAAAAAAATGAATGCTTAATCGTAAAAAGAAATTCTATGATATTGAAAAGAATATTCTTTTGGAAATTGGATCTATTTTTGAAATCTTAAAAAATAAAAATTATAATTTAGAAATAATAAATAATATTTATAACTGGGGAACAAATCATGATCCGTTTCCCGTTATCCCACTTGCCAAATGATTCTTGTCATTTTCCTTTCCAGAAAGATAGTTCTTTGGATTTGCTTAAAAACAAAGTTTTCCATAATCTCTTTTACTTTCCATATCTTTAACACCCTCGCACAAATTCCAATGATTTAAAGATTAAATAAAACCTTAAAGCTGACGTAGTCGTTATTGTTTTCAAAGCCAAAAGGTTAAGCTAAAAAGCAACGCAAGCCTTGTACCATCAATCATCAGAATTGAATAAATGCAATCAATTCGATTACAGATTCTTTCTTCATCTAAAAGAGTTTCCAAGACATATCTAATTTGTAAATTCAAAAGAAAAAACAAACTACATAATTGAAAATAATATTTTTAACTTTACCGACTAACTTAAGGTTAAATAGATAAAATTAATGTAATCACAAAAAAAAATCTAAATTGAACTAATGCTATTAAAATGTCTTCAGCATTTAAATAGCTTTTGGACTCCTGGTGTGTGTTTATATCCATGGTAATTTCTTTCGTCCACGATATCTCAAAAAATAATTATTCGATTGTGTGGAAAAAGTAGACCTAAATATTAAGTACTGAATGATTTTGGTAAACGGTAAAAAGACTTAAAAATAAAAAAATAAAATTTTTTGTGAGTATATTATTTTGCTGGTGGATCAAACGTCCCCTGGCCCCCAGCATTTCTTTTGAGTCTCCCTAAACATAAGAAAAGTAATATATGTATTTTATAAAATTCTTCTTTCTTGATGAAAGGAAGAAGAAATGCCAAGTTACTTGGCTCGGGTAATTCGTGGACCAGCGGTTGAGCGTCCGGAGGTCTGGTGCATAAGAAGCTGGAGATCCCGGGTTCGAATCTCGGAGGTTATGGGTCGCTTGATCTCATAGCAAAATAATATACTCACAAAAAAATTTTTTTTTTCTTAGTTTCTATAATTTTTTTTATATATTCTGAAATAAGTAAAATAAATAAATAATAAATTTATTTACGACCTGCTTAGAGGCACAAGTCCTCGGTGGCTAGGTCAAATCAAATACAATACAAATACAAATACAAATTTATAAATTACATATTACAAAACAACAAACAATTAACAAAAAGAATGTACACACTTGTATCTAAATTTTTTTCCATCTTGGCTAAAAAAATTATTTTAAGATGAATTTGAGGATTCTTAAGAGCCATTCAAATCATTAAACAAAACCAAACCTTTAATTAAAAGCATAAAAACCTTCAAATCGTACAAGATAATTTCCTAATTTACACCTGCATCGTGCACTGTTCACACACCCAATACCCAATCACCGGTATCTGGCTCATTGGCTAATTTCCGGCTCACATTTTTGGGAGTGAGATGCCCTTCACCTCTCTACTCTCTTCCTTAACAAAAACAATTCAATTTATATTTATTAAGACTTATAAGCTGCTATCGTTTAAACAAAAGCAGGGAATATAATTAATTTTAATTTAATTTTAATTAAACCATCGGAAATCAGGGATGGGGGACTGGGGAGGGTGACCGGGAATGGGTTAGAGAACCCGAAACCGGCAGGGAATG
>JAAAKE020121461.1:0-35082 GCA_010014785.2 Anisolabis maritima
AATTTAAGCTTTCCATTTGCCGTTTAGGAACTGGAAATTGTAGTTAGAACAGTTGCATTCTCACCCAGCGCCTGCTTCTCTTCACTAATGCTCTGAGCATGCCCTTCTGACAATTTCAGCAAGTTGTAAATTGCTCTTAGAACAAACCTTAATTTTTTGTGGACAGTAATAAATTATAAGTTTCCGTACATCTATAATATCAACTTAGGGCTCTTTGAATAAGTCGCAACTTTATAATCATCCTGATGATTAATCGATTCAGTATTTACATCAAATAAAGAAATTGATTTATATTTAGCATTCATATTTTTAGCCCATATATATGTAAACAGAAAATATACATGAAAATGAAAAAAAAAAAAAGGATTTATTGAGATAGGAGAAATAAATAAACAAATATATTTAGAGTTGTTTCGGGATCTAGACACACCCTTCTCCAAAACCAAAAATTGTTATAAATATCACATTGATTATTGTTTGTAATATTATTTTATATAAATGAAGTAAATGCATCGTTACAATTTAAATAAAAAAAAGCTTTAAAGAATTTTCTCCTCTCAATCATTGGGATCGATATATTACATAAAAGAACAAAATTTATATGTATAAATAATTTGTCAAAAATTTTATTCATGAAAAAGGGCATGATTTATGTGGAATAAAAACTTATTTATTTCTTCTGTCTAAATAAATTTATTTATAACCGGATCAGATATATACCTTGCGCGATCTAGTTTGACACATTTGAGAGGACCATGGGCGACGACGGTGGCCGCCCGGGGTCGATCCAGCAGTAAGGCAATCTCTCCAAAATAATCTGAAGGACCAAGTCGACCTACTTCCATGGGTTGATCGCCCTCCGCGCGAATTTGAAGCACATGTGCCGTTCCTAAAATTATATTAAATTTTACTAATGACACATAAAAAAGAAACATTATCAGTTACTGAATAGATAATGTGCATTATAGGATTTATTCGGTTTATATATTTATTGAAAACTCATGTTGAAATGTTGGAAAGCATTAGGTCAGAAAAAAAATATACCAGCCAATCAGAAGAATATAAAAGCACTAATTAATTTTGTATTAAATTAATATATTAGTTTTAACTATTTTATAAAATACTTCTTGTTTTTCTTACAGAAATAAGGGAAAATTTTTCTAAAAATTAGTCCCGTTTTTTTTTTTTTTTTGATATAGAAGCATAAGGTCCAACAGACCTATAAAGATGACCAGTGGTCACATGCATCGAAGAAGAACAGGAGTAAGAGAGATTGGATTCTCTAAAAGGTGCTTGTTGAAATTGAATTTGAAAGATTGCCGATTGTAAGTCTTAGGAAAGATAGTAGGAGGGAGATTGTTACAATCACGGGAGATAAAGAAAGCTGGAATTGTCTTGCTTGTTAGTTAGTTGTTAAGGAGGAGAAAGGAGACATTCTGTTACTATACAATCTATCTACAAAATAACTTATTTAAATATAATATATTTATGTTAAAATTGGCTACCAATTGGGTAATTATGTGTCTATTAAAAATTATCTTTAAAGACGTCAGATGCCATTAGACTAAAGAAATAAAAAATTTATAAATGAAATATTTTAATACCTTCAACAATAATATAGAAATCGTCGCCAGGTTCTCCTTGACGAACAATTGTCTCCCCATCTTCAAAGGCAACTGGTTCCAAGGCGTCAGCCACTGTGAGTCTTTCCCATTTATCAAGAGATTCAAGAATCGAAACACGAGAAAGAAATTCATCATACATCTTTCTTTTTCGAATAGTAGAGCCCATGAGAATACGTCGATAAGAATCTCGATCGATGCCCCATAATTTTACATCAGTTTTTGCACGTACAGTAGCAGCACGTGGCGTACCGTAGATGAGAGCCAATTCTCCAAAAGATCCTCCTTCACTAATGGTTGTTGCCAGCTCACTATTTACGTAAACCTGAAACAAGATAAAATTAAAATATTAAATCAATCAAAAGTTATTAGAGAGACGGTCGATAAAAAAAAAGTTACACAAAAAATTATGTGCATATATATAGCTAAAAAAATTAGTTCCACGCCCCTGGATAAAGGATGAAAGTTTGCATAATTATTAAACTAGAAGATGGGAAGAGTGAATGCTCCAAAATTTGGAGCCAATCGAAGAGAAAAGAGGCAGAAAATTTTATTTGCCTTTTTTTCAAAGTAAAAGATTCTGTTGTTATAAAACAAATAAAAGATTTTTAATTAAATTCCATTAAAAGTCGGTTGTTTTTCATTTATTCTTATTTTTCTACTGCTAGCTCTAATTGTTCTGTTTTTTATAAAGAAAAAAATACTGATGGAAATTGCTTTTAATTTCAACTTAATTTATATTTTATACAACGTCCTAGAATACAATGAAGCAATTAATGTTTCTGATCAATTATGAATTAATGGAGATTACTAATAAGAAAGAGGGATCTCTTTAAATCATCATGAGCGAGGCAATCATTTCTTGAACAGGATTTCAATGTGCTAGAAACTAAATTATAAATCGTTCAGTGAATCTCTGATATTAAAATGCATTATCATTGAATGAAATGAGCCGCAGCGAACCAATAATATACCGTTAACTTGATTAAAAATATGATACCAATTAATTAAATGATCCTAGTATATCATTAGGCAAATGAGTGTATAAAATAAACATCACTCATAAAGAGCCGTCAGTTTACAAAGAGACGATCAACAACGGACAAAAGGACAGTTCTATTTATATTACTCCCACAATTATTTTAAAAGGAATACAACATCCGATTTAAATAATAATTATGTTTCAATATGGAATTCCATTATATATTTTTCCTCATAAATTGGATAGAATTGAAATCATTAAAACGAGGATATGTAAATTTGGTAAAAGAAATTAGGAATTAATTTGATCAGAAAGATATTTGAATTGTTATAAAAATGTTTTTTTTTTTAAAGAACTTCCCGGATGTTATAAAGCTTACCCAAAAAATCGACTGAGGTTTAAACTCGTTTCGAGGGCATGTATAAGATAACCATTTTTGGAAAGACTATCTGACATTCTGAAGAGCAAATAAACTTGAAACTTTAGTCTCATATAATAATTATATACGAATGTTAACAAGTGTGGATTTTAAATCATTTTTGATTTGATATTGAATGGAGATTTCCGATGATTTTAACAATGATTAAAGGTCACAGAGTCAGACAGAAGGGCCTCCAAGATATATGTTGTCAAGCAAGGCCAAGCAGCGCTGTACCTCGGATGGGTGGCCCGAGTAACAAGACTATTGAACACACTTGGAAGACTTCTATATTTATTTTTCCTTTAAATAATTTGTATTTTGAAATCATAATAGACTCAGCAACCGAAAATAAATTAAAATAAAAAAAAAAATTGATTAAAGTCAATAGAATTGTAGTCAGTTGTAGCTATTTCTTTACCTATATTCCTCTTCATTTTCCTTTTTTTTTTAATAATTTCATTTTATATTTTATCTTATAAATTCTAAACCACTATAAACATCTTTGAAAATTTTAAAAAATAGTTAAAAATGTGACATCTTTTTACTACTTAACAGGTTAACCAATTGTCATCCATCAAAATTTCTAAAATTTACACATATTTAAGTTTTTCAAATTTTTTTCATTATGTAATTAGCATATGTACTAACTGCAATCTGCCCATAATTTTTAAATAAAGAAAATCTGATTTTTCTCATATATTTTCAATGTGGCCACCCTGAATGTACCTTAAGATTTTGACATTTTTTTTAAGCAAATTTTAACTTAACTTTAAATTTGTAATTATATAATAATAATAATAATAATAATAATAATAATAATAATAATAATAAATAAGAAACATAATAAATAATAATAATAAATTTTAAATAATAAAAATCATTATGCATTTTGATCTTATTTATCAGAATTTTCCAAGATTAAATCGTTTCTATATTCAAACGATTTTTATATTCTTTTTAAATTTCAAATTTATTTATATTCTTTACATTGTTAAGGCTTATTAAACGCTTAAGAAACGCTCATAAAATTTATCTACCTATCGTTATGTGCCCAAAAATTAATAAAATATATTTTTTGTGTTAAAACATTTTTCAATATTTATCATAATTATCATCTTTGGAATGTAAGGTGAGTTAAAATTAGTTTTTGGAAAATAAAACATTTAAAAAATAAATGATTTATTCTCATTCTGTGTATGGGTATTGGGTTTTTTATCTTTCAACCTGCAAATTGCATTAATTGCATTTGAAGCATTGGTACAGGTATTAAACATTTAAGTCAAGTTAACGAGAAATTAATTAACTTATCAAACAAAATTATAAGCTGCAAAACAGCAACGAATCAAGCTTAGCCTGGGAGAGAGGGTTCCCTTAATTATACGTTTAATAATGATTTATGATGATTTTCAATGATTAATGATAATTTGAAAATGTCTACTTTAATTAATTTTCAATTGACTGAAAACAACATACATATATGTATAGGCTACATACCTCAACCTCGCCCTGATCAATGACGTAAAAATTGTCTCCTTCATCACCTTGTTGAATGATCGTCTCACCAGGAAGAAAGTTGACAGGGAACATTGCATCAAAGATATCCGAGCGTTCATTCTCATCTAAATGCGCAAAAAGAACATTTTTGCCAATAGCCTTAGCAAGAGCAGCCATCGTTTTGTAATCTTTCGGTACCACCTAAGCAAAAAAAAAAAAAGTAATTGAATTAAAACTAATACGATATCAACATTTCATACATTTTCATGTTTGTGTCAAGGCTTTATTCTGTTAGTTAAAAGTCTTCATCGTTTCTGTAACTTTTTACAAATGTAATTGTACAATGGGATCTTGTTTTTTATATGTCTGTTTCAAAAAGTAATTGAACTCAGAGAATTAACCCAAAACAGAGCACTGTCTGACACATGGAAAAAGTGAATCCATTTTCACCCTGCGAATGCTTCTGACAGTAGAGAGGGTTAGTTCATTACTTGTTGAAATATCATATTAAAACAAGATCATATCATCATCATTATAATTAAAAAAAGAAAGGAGAGAAAAAATCCATTCAGCACTTTTAACCAGAGTTAAGGCTTTCACTTCCTAAAATTTGGATTCGAATCTAACCTACTGCAAAAAATTATTCAACCTTAATGTTTTCCTTTGGGTAAGAAATTGAGAATTCAATCTTCCCCCCTCCAAGCAAAAAGAATCCTCTCCATCATGAGTAAGTACTTGTGGAGCTTGGGAACTTATCCAAAAAATTAAAATCAATCCATTAGATTTGTCGTAGAGAATAGTTTATGATTACTCTCATCAATTTTTACTTAAGAGCCTCAAAAAAAGAATACAGAGAGAAAAACTATCTTCTCACTTATATAAATATTAATATACTCTTCATTATCAACTATTAAATATTTCCTACTTCTCATAGGACTCCATAGTATGCATTTTTTACTAAAAAAAAAAACTTCATATAAATCTCAGCTGAATTTGGCCATTTAGGAAATTTCTTAATTTCTTTCTTTACGAAAAAAATATTAAAATTTATTCCTTATAGTCCAATTGCGTTTATTTTAGGAATTGAACAGTACAGTCTTAACAAATTAAATGTGATTTAAAATTGCATGTCTATTAGTGGTTTTGTTTGAAAATTTAATAAATAGCATCATAAAAATATTTCTTTATGAAAAGGTTTTAAATTAAATAAAAAGCATTTTAAAACAAAATTATTTTTTCTCATAGGAAATAAATGTAAATAAGAAAGTTAGATTCTCATATAATTATAGTTAGTATATATTTTAATATATTAGATTCTAAAACATCGATTCCCTCATTTAAAAATTAAATTAAGCTTCTGATTTGATCTAACTTTATTTTTATTATACTTTTTATATTCTAATTTACTCATTAGGATACAGTAGACCTATTAATATTAATTATAAGGACAATATTACATTTTAAATAAATATGTAAGAGAATTTGACTTTAAGACTCCGTCTGTTCGTCCCTAGGTGAAAAGTGTATTTCCCGATGAAATTTTTAACATTTAGCAATACATTTTTAATTTTTAGATAGTTACTTATTAAATTATTCTAGATATCTTTTAATTTACTTAAATTTACTTTCTTTATTTCTTCCTTACTATTTATTCTATTCTCAAAGATGATTTTTCATTTATTTCTATACACCTTCGTTCCTATTCCGTTATTTCTCAATCGCATTCCCTATCTATTTTTCTCTTTCTCTCTGAATTAATTTATCATCCATTAGGTCTTTGCTCTCCTCATGGTTACACAACAGGTATAACGTTTTCAAAAAGAATCACACAAATAAATCAATAAAATATTATTTAATTATTAAATAAAAAAAATATTTTATATTATATGCTATGAATGTAAAGCATATCATCCCAAAAAGAACTTCGGATTGAAACCCCAACAAGATCAAAAAATACTTTGCTTAATTTCAATAAAATCCTAATTGTAATTCATACCATTTTGATATAACTGGTGGCATCTTCTTCAGTGACGGGTTCAGCACTGATGGCTCCCCGACGACGAGGAGCAGGTTGAGCTCCCGGGGGAGGCAAAGGACTCAAGTCATCGCCCTCGTCCGGCGATGTTGCTGCCGGTTTCTTGGCATCCCGGGCCTGCTCCTGAAAATCCAAACATCCATATCCATATCAGACCCCCATCTAATAAAAGTGAGTATTGATTAAATCTTCGTCAAAATTCACACACATATATTAATATTAATGAATAAATTTCAAGAATAATTCCTGTTAAATATTTAAAATATTTCTTATCTTATCGGTCGGCTATTATCTATAAATATATACCTACCTTATACCTTTCTCTTACATTCCACTTTTAAAAAGGATTTAAAATGATTTTAATTAAATTTTTTTATCATTTATTTATAGGGTCATTAAATTATTTTTTCCATAGCTATTTAACGGATATTAGTTTATAGTTGGTGTTGACTATCTTTTCTTATATTCTAAAAACATTTCCTTTCTTAAAGTCGTTTAACTATGTATCTCCTTTTTAACTATGTTGTCATATAATAAATTTTTTAATTAAGGGTTCAAGTTGAAAAACTGAAATTCTAGAAGTTTTTAAGTTAAAGGTTTCAATATGACACTAGAAGAAATAAAATCATAACAAAATAAACAAATCATAACTGTCATCTATTAGGTAATGAAAATTTTTTTCTCATTTATCAAAATTGACCTTTTTTTAAAGAAAAAATTTACCCTATTTCTCCAACTAGGCCAAGATTTTTTCAAGTTAGAATTCTCCGCTCCCACGTCCTTTAACCTTTTAATTTTTTGATGGAGGTGGTAATACTAATTTAATAATCGTTTCGTTATGATGAAAAAAAAAATAAAAGTTAAGCCCCCCCTCTCAAAACCTTTTAATCTGAATTAGATATTAGTTTTCAATAAATGTCTCGATGTGCAAGGCTCGTCCCCTATATTTAATCAAAATGATTGTTGGTAGGACCTTAAGGTGGGGAGCCGCACCATCTCGCCTATATATATCGGGGTTGCAACAGTTGCACTGCAGAGATCCTTTGTTCGAAATCTTACCCAACAAACGATCCCAATCATTTTGATTAAATAAGTTTGTTGAAAATCTCGTATCTAGAAAGTGAATTATAGTAAATTAATTCAAGTTATGAAAAGTATTTGAGCCGTTAATAAATGAATGAATAAGATAAAAAAATAAGCATTAAACACTTTTTAACTTATCATAATTTTTTTCAAATAAAAACTATCCTATTGTTTTACATTTATTAATTAAAGATAAGCAAGATATAAAGTAAATTTTTTTAGATAGAATATAAAAGAAAAATTCATTCTAATTATATCCATGATTTTAATTTTTTATTAAAATATAATTATGGTATATACTATATTAAACATGTCACGAACGCACTTCAAAAAATTTTGAGAAAGAAAATATTAAGCCAATTAAGCTAAAGTCAGATTGGAGCAACCGGGCTGCTCCGGACCCAAATGAACTAACATAATCATCAATTTAAATACTACATTGTTTCTTATATAAAAACAAAAATTAGCGTTTACAGGTAACTTCCTATTTGGCTCTAATTTTATATTTATTTAAAAAAGTTAGTGGAGAAATGAATTGCACGATACGTGGTTAAATAAGATTTTTAAAACAAAAACAAATTCGCGTGTTTGGAAAATTTTTTTTAAATTCCAACTTCGATTAGTCACCAAAAGTCAGGCAATTTATTTATTCGATATTAAATCTATTTTGATTAATTAAATAAACCTGAAAGGTAAAGGAATATAAAATTATTATAGACTTTCCAAAGTCTATATCAATCAATTTAATAAAAAGAGAGTAAATTGACTAGGATTTACGAATATAAACTCACATAACATTTTTATTTATATATCATATTTCAAAATAAATAATCCTTTGAGAAAAAAGTTTTCACATTAAAAAAAGAAACTTAAATTTTTTATTTTAAATCCTTGCCAAACTTGTTCGTTGAGCCAAGCTTAAGAGTTAAATATCGCCATATATAAAATTATTATCCAATCGCGTGTAGATGTTGAAAACCTGACTTTCATTATAAATCCTATATTAAACCCCAAAGAAATGTGCCCATGCATGTCTAAATGCGATATTCTAAACTAGCACAGTTTAACTTCCTTGGGAGCAGAGGTTAAACGGAAAAAGGGTAAGAGATGACATCTTATACCGCATTTATTGAACGAAATGTCTGGTCACCGGAGGGGAATAAAGGAGTCAACGGCGGAACAATTAATTGAAACTTTCAGATATAATCAGAAAGAGAAAAGAAAAAAAGAACGAAACAACCTCTTACAGAATTGAAGAAAATCAATGATAAGAAATTATTCAGGACTAGTTTTCTGTAAAGGATTCTTTTAAAATTCTAACTAATTTCTCTAAGGAATAGAAAAAAATAGAACTGAAGAAATTAAACACACGAAGAGAAAAGAAAATCTGGTCCGTTCTGTGACCTTACTCCTAAGAAGAGATGAAAGGAGAAAAAACAATAATCCTTACTCGGTTCATAAAGTACTATTGTATTTAAGTTGATACATATTTTACTATCAATATTAACAACAATGAGGTTTTTTTTGTCTTTTTCGGCATCCGTTCTTATTTATTTAAATTAATTGGTAGTCAACATAATTTAAATAAATTTTTGTTGGTCAGGACGGGAAGCGAACTCCTGAACTTTGGTATATGAGCCAGATCTCTAGCTTTGCACCAAGGGACAAGGCAACAATGAGGTTCTACTACCCCCTCCTTATCTTTCATAATCAATTTTCATTTTCGATGTAGAAAAAATTCCAGTTTTGGTCACCTTCTAACAAAAATATAGGATAATTCAATGATTGCATTGCATTTTATATTAATTTATTTTATTTATAATTTATAACGAATACTAACTTTCCGGTATCACTTATTTTAGATCATTTTCTGTGGAATGCATAGTGGATCTGCTGCTCATTTGTATATATATAGTTAATGATTTGCAAAGTTAGTTGTTAAATTTCTTGGAAGCTTAGAGTTCTCCGAACTAAGATTTTAGAGGATGTAAATTATCTGAGGGAAAGATGAATAAAAAAGTTTATAAATCCTTTAATCTATTACAGTTGACTTATATTTAGATTACGAAATTTTTTTTTTATAAATTGAGATTCCTTGGAGTCCGAAAAAATATTTTCCTCGAATTTCCAAAATAGTATTTTAAATGTGAATAACTTTTATAGGCTAAATTTAGATAGAAAGAAACTTACAAGATGGGTTTTTTCCATCCGAGAGAAAGAAATTGATTGAATGTTATGTATGTTTTCCTATTAAAATAAACCATAAAATACCTTTTTCCACACAAACAGCTCTATAAAATGAGTTTGTTGTAATAGGTTTATTTATCTATCGAAAGGCTGAAAGCAGCTAGTAGGTCAATATTTTTTGAGAAGCTTAGTATTTATTTATTTAAGTGCATTTTAAATTTAAAAAATTAGCTTTCAACCTCGAATGATTAAATGTTTAAAATCACTAAATATAATTAAATAATTTATATGAGAGAAGATAATATATATTTAATAATTTATTTTTTTATATAGTCCAAGCATCACCCTTATTTGATGTATGTATATAATGTAGATTTGGATCAGGAAGGTTGGTTAATGACTCGAATGTGTACAGGACCTACATTACATCCCCTCATAAAAGCCAAACCATTCAGACCTTCTTTTGGTGGTAAAGGTAAGCAGTTAAGAACGATTCGTTTATCCCTCCCATACCCAATTTAATACGCCTCTATAGGAAATGGTATATAGGTTTTTCTAAAAATTCTCAAAAGTTTAATTTAAAAAACTTATTTAGATCTTAAAGCTTCAAAAATCAAAAGAATTTTTGAGCTCATTCTAAGTATTTCCAGCTTAATTTTTCATTTGAGCTTTTTATTAGTTTGTCAGTCCCTCCCAATTTTAATATAGTATATATTCGGATCGAAAATCGTGTTTAAG
The DNA here is from genome assembly GCA_010014785.2 of Anisolabis maritima. Taxonomy (NCBI): domain Eukaryota; kingdom Metazoa; phylum Arthropoda; class Insecta; order Dermaptera; family Anisolabididae; genus Anisolabis; species Anisolabis maritima. The sequence continues at coordinate 10,563 of JAAAKE020121461.1, forward strand.
ATATTAATATCTGATTCATTAATATTCAAATCTATTTCTTTAGAAAAAATTAGATAATTAACCCTTTCCATCCGAAATATTGGCCTTATTTTTTGCTCATTTTTTGCACCATTTGAAACAATAAATTACTGTGACATGTTATCATTCAAAAACTGTTTTCTATCACCTGGAAAAGTTCTTCCTGTATTTTATAAATTATCTAGTAATTTTGAATTACACAAAAATAATTATTTAGAAAATAATAATCTCTAAAGTATTAAATAATTTCAATTAACCTATATATTAATAAACATTCAGCTAAATTGTTATCTATTATTATTTATTATTATTGAAAATTTTATATAACATGGCTTGCAAAAAATAATTTTCTATTTCTGATATAAACGTCAAGATCTGAAATATTTGTTTATATTTTATTATGGAATTCGAACAAGACTTTTTTTTTTACCTTTAAGAGAAGAATACAGAATATAGAGAATTCATTTGGGTTGTCTACTTTCCAGCTAATTTTAACAAACCTTTTTGACACTTAAACATTTCAACAATAAATAAGTAAAGATTAAAAAACGTCAATCAAGACATAAAAAGAAAGAAAAATTGGAAAAAAAAGGGAAATTTTTTGCTCTACTATTCCCTGCCCTTTGTTCTAATCATTTGTTATCCGATCTTTCTAAGATTCAATTTATATTCTTAATAAATGTTAATAAGAGGTCGACCATCTCTCATCAAGCAATTAAAGCATCTGACACTAAAACTCCAACTCTAAGAATTCTTTTCTATTGGATTAGAATTCAAGAAAAGAACATTATTACCAACATAACTGAAGACAAGAAGAACATGGCGTTTACATTTATACAATTAAAAAAAAAAAATGCAAGTTGGTATAGAACAGGCCTTGGCAAACTTTTTAGCTTAAGGGCCACATTAGAAATTCAAAAGGAACCCGGGTCGCAAGTAAAACATAATTTTTGATATGAATTATTTATTATTATGAAAAATGAATTATAATATAAAAAATAAATGATTCTTTAACAACAAAAATTTAATGAGATGAATGTAATTGTTTTATATCTTTCACCATTTTTTTTAATATCCGATGTTAATTTTGTTGTTGAGATTCTTAAAACTGCTTGTAAATATTCATCTGTGATGCTTGATCGTAAAGAGTTTTTATTGAGATTCAGGTTAGAAAATTTTGTTTGTTCACCAATTTTGTTTGTTGATCCAAAAATAGCCAACATTTTTCGAACAAAATGAATGTGAAGAAGAGTGTTGTAAAATTTACAGATTTTTTCACGACGGTATAATTCACTTAAAGAACGAATGCGCAGTAGTAGCTCAAGACAGGAATGGTAAATATATGCGAGTATAAATTTGCATTAATCATCTTTCCCTGCGCAGTAAATTTTTCCGTCTATATGTTCAAATTTATTCAAAAAAAAAAAAGAAAAAAGGATCAAAAGACAAAAAAAGTTATTTTTTTTAGAAATAGCTTGCAAACCGCACAAAAATGTGCGGCCTGGTATATAATATAAACGGAGAATGTTATTGGTTGTTTGTTGGTTGCTTAGCTGGTTCATTATAAGATGTTTAGGTTAGAGAATTCATTAGAAGAAAAATTTCCAAGTTCAAATTTCTATCTAAATCATTAACAATAGATTTTTTAAAAGAAAAAAAAAACTGAAAAATGAGTCTATTAATAATACAGTTAATTTTATTATTGATTTTATTTGCCCTTGGGCAATTTCATTTCAATTCGTTTAAAAGTTTTATAAACTTCTGGCAGAGACGAGTGAGGCTCTTAATAATTAATAATGATTTTTATAATTTTCAGGACTTTTATTCTCTTTTGGGAAAGAAGAGAACTTTTCCATGATAATATAACAAAAAATGAATGAATAATTAATAAGGAAAAAGAAAATATATATTAAATTTATATTATGAATGCATTAAATAATTATACAGTAAAAGAGATATTGAGAAATTAACGAGAAAGAAACATATTTTGAATACTCTTCCTTCTTGAACCCCTAAAACCAAAAATAGATTATGACATCATTAGAGAAAATTTTTATTATTTAAAATATTTTTTTTTAAAATTATTTACCCAGGAGAGAGGGGGAGAGTACATTTACAAAAACTCTCCTAGGACCGGATAATGTGAAAGGCTATTAGAAAGATAGATTTTATCATATTTTAATTACAATTATTTTTTATTCTATGTTATCTATTAATTCTGTTATTGAAAAATATGGCATTGCAATTTATTAATTATCAAATCTTCGTTAAGGCCAAATTATTATTATTATAATATAGAATATTTGCAATATTTATATATCGATTGATAGGGTTTTGAGTGAAATAGTTGGTGATTTCCAAACAACGCTCTGAGATCTTGTCAACATATCGTTTAAGATAAAACATTATTGTAAGATAAGTTTGTGTTTGGATGGGCATGGTTGGCGCCCCCTGGACTCGAGCCAGAATTTTTCTCTTTCGTCCCAAATAAAGAATTTTCATTAGTCTTTTTTTTAAAAGTCTTTTTCGGCATCTAAGGTCATTTAGACTACGTTCTTTAATGCAGTTAATTTTAAATGATTTGTTAAAATAGAAAATTTAAAAAAAAATTTATCAATAAATGATTAAATATTGATACATGAATGAATAGTAATTATCCCATTTGTCCTGAATATACAGACCATTAAAAATCACTGATATTTTCTTTACCAATACTTGTTGCTTAATTCTCTAAAAAAAATTGATCCAAACCTAATATCTGTTTAATTTAGATTAGAAAATTTATAGACGGAAGAATTAAAAGAATTTATCTTATAAATTCTCTATAAATATTAGCATTTTGCGCCCCTCTATAAAACACTTTTCTTTTTTACTATTTAATCGGAAAATATTTCGATTGCAAAAAACCTAATTTCTCATAGAACACAGATATGATTAAGGCCCTTCCTGTTAAAAAATATTAAAAATGATCCGAGTGTATGTACTAAAAAAAGGAGGATGAAATTTGATATTTAATTTAGTATTTATCAAGAATATGATAGCTTGTTTAGTCAAATAGTAATTGGATTTACTCAGTCGCGTAGAAAAGGGGGACCTCACCCCCATTGGTCTTTAATAATACTTTTTTATAAACTAAATATTCTAAATATAATAATAATAATATTCTCATATATTTTAATAGATAAATTGCTTTAATACTTAGTCTTAAAATTCTCTTTTTCTCTGTATATACTATTGATATAAATTATGAGCTCCACTCCGAAAATTACTACGGCCCTGGATTTACTTCACTCATTTTAAGGAATTTTTATTATTTATTTTCTATTTTTTTTTTTAAACCTCTAATTATTTTGACAAAATTTATTTTTATTTATTATTATTGGAAAATCTCTAACTTAAAACCACAATTGATAGAACCTTTCTAAAGTATTTTTAATTAATTAATAGAGGTATTATCTTAGGAAGAATATTTTGCCATTTTTTAAATATAGAAAAGAAATTTATTTTAATCTAAAAAAAAAAAAAAAAGGTTAAAAAATATTAATAATAAATTAGCGAAATTACTTGTACATTCTTTAATAAAAATAAAAACATTTATAAGTACCACATCTAATTCCCATTAAATAAGAACAAAACGTTAAAAGCTCTGGGCAAGTTGATCTTCCCGGTTGGACTGCATTTTTTAATTTTTTTTTTAAGTTAAAAATAATATTAGTCTCATCATTGGTAGAAATAGCGCTTGAAAGAGCTGAATGATAAAAAAAAAAGATTTCAATTAATATGTTAAGTTTGAGAAGGAAGAGCGAAAAAAAATGATATATTGCCTAGTTTACGTAATATTTTTTAGGAAGGTTGATTAAATAAAAAAATATATTCATCTCTTAATTAAATATGAAAATGAATTATTAAAAAAAAAAAATTAAGAATGATATTTTTAATACAGTTTGACCTAGGATGTGGCATTTTGAAAATCCAGTAGAGGAAGACTCAATTGAGGCAATTATATATTTTCTTGATCTCACTGTCAATTAATATTTATATACTAAAAAATAGTTATTAACACTGGCATAGGAAGGGAGAGGGGGGGGAGCTCAGGCGGCTCAAGAACCTCCCTTCATTGTCTTTCAATAAAACTTTATAAATCAAAAAATTTAATTATTTTCACCCAATTATGAATTTATTTAGTGAAAAAAATTAAATTAAAATCTCTTTAGTTTTGATATATATGAACCAGAAGAGGACGGGAAAATAATATTCCATTTTATATGAAATTAATAAGTACTGAGAAAACCCTGACTCTTGGTGCAGAGGTAGAGGACTCGCCTCACGTACCAAAGGTCAGGAGTTCACTTCCCATCCTGAGCGACAAAAATTTATTTTGAAATTTGAAAGGATTAGCAATTGAAAGCGAACTATACAATAGTAACACTTGTCCAATTATTTTCTGTTCGGTTAATAGAACAAATTTTAATTGAAAAAATTTTATACTTGCGGTTATCAAAGTTTTTTATTGGGACATATTTAAATCTCGAAATATCTAGGGGCACGAGGACAAAAAATCTGCAACGGTTCCATGGGTAGCGGAAATTCGCTCTCCCCAGCTAGAGAGGTTTTGATGGGTGAGAAAGAGAGAACCGGGATTTTCTTAAAAAATGACTCAAATTTTATTATTTATAATAATAATCTAAATAAAAAAAAAAGAAAAGAAATAATAAATGGAGATTTATATTTTTATCAACTAGCAATATTCATTTTAATGAATTAGTAAAAAAAAAAAAACTTTATACTGGTTGGGAGTAAATATTCACCCTTCCCTTTCATAGAATGACAATGTTATTTATTATTTTTTCCTATGTCCATTTTACGTGATGGTTATTTATCCTGAAATGGGTTTGCATCTGATTCAAGTGGAGCTGTCTGTCTATCTGACACGATGAATGTATGAAATAAAAAAAAAAAAAAAAAAAAAAAAGACGGGAAGACATGAATATGAATTAGCCTATAAGGTGTGCTAATTGATAAGAATTTCATGAGTCGAACAAAAACCTGCCTTATAAAAAAAAAAAAAAAAACATGCCTAAAGGTTAAATACAATCATAGCTTAATTGAATTTAACTTCTTTTATAAACATCCTTAAAATATGTTTTTTTAATGAGAATAATTAAAACTATTATGGAGAAATGATTTCTCTCTCTGCTCCTCCTCTTCTACTCCCACACACATTTTTCCGGTTGTTTATAATTCATATTTATAAACCGGATGAATTTTAACAAACGAAAAAAAAAAAATTCAATTTACTCTTTCCATTAACTCTTTCTCTTATAATAATTGATACATAATTATTTTTAGGATGATACAACTTTAGAGATAAATTAAAACATGAAATTTAAGTTAATATAATATAGACATATTTTTGAGATAAATAGAATTTTATTTTAATTTTAAAATAATCTAAACTAAATGAATACCTATCAACAAGCATCTCATTATCATGAGACACCATCCTTTACCAAAATTTAAAAAAACTAAAATAAAATTTTAAACAAGAAATAGTTACAAAATAAGATGAATAATATCTAAATTCTAGACCATGGAGATCATTTCGCGTTGGCAAAATAAAAATAAAATCTTTTTTTGAAGTTTCTACTCTCCAATTGGTGAGAAAATGCAGCCAGGAGAAAAATAAAATAATTATTTAATTCTTTTTGTCAATTCAATTGTCGACGTCATTTCGAGCGCCAATCCTCTCTTCCTTAGAAGTGAATGTTATAAAATACAGATAATATTTTTTTCAATTACAAGCGTAAAACGATTACTAAGGACCACTCATTTCGATGGATATCATTATATTATTACAATATAATTTTACATCTTATAAAAAAATACTATCTCTATTTTATAACATTCAATTGTCCTGGGGAAGAGCACGATTTGCGCTCGAAACCTACATCAATCGGTTTGCTGGGCTGCAAATCTCACTATTACAGAGAATTACTGGCTTATCTATATAAGTTGTTTTCTCTGATCAGTAGGGGGTAAATAAATTCGTTCTTTTTAACTTGCTGGAAAGTAGGTAATACAAATACTCACTAAGGTATTTTTCGATTAATTACTCCAGAGGGGTCTAATCATTTTCAGATGGTAATTTCTAAGGAGATTCAACAACTTAGCATGCATGGTCCGCACTAGAGGATCCTTGCAGCAAATAATCGAAAAATTCATTAGTAAGTTAGTCAGCCAATCTTCCACCCAAGACGGATTAATAGCTACAACAAATAGTATTTTAAAATTCAGCATAAGTCTGTAATGACGACTCTATCTAAATTACAGATGTAATTTCTTTTATTCACTTTATTTGATGTAAATAATTTCCGAAATAGAAAATTTTTCTATACAAAATTAAAAATTATCCTTATTTACATTACATTTAATAGATCATATAGTAAGTATTCCGAAAAATTAGACCTAAAAAATAATAATTTTACTTAATTAAATAATAATAAAAATCAAAAATTTATTAAAAAAAATTTGATATCATAAATCTCATTTAACAGGTAAATAAATGGCTCGGAGAGATAAAAAATTACTTTAATTCTAGAGGCGTTCGATTTAAAAATCCATTAAAAAAATGCAACATATAATTAAAGTGACTATAAAATTAGAAATTTTAAATGAGTTATTTTAAAAGCACATCATTAAAAAAAAGATGCTCTTTAATCCAAATAATTCGAAAGATAATTCATCATTTATTGAGAAAATAAGAGAAATTAAATAAAAAAATAATTTGCTTGTATATTAATGGCTGTATTAAAAAAATAATTGTAAATATCAATTTTTGCTTTTATACGAAAGTTTAGTAATCGTGGTTTTTTCTATAGGCCTCCTGAGGGTAAAAAGAAATTTATTTCGTGTATGTAACACGCTGAAAGACTTGACAAAATTTGACTTATTTTGTCGTTGACTTACTACCGTCCGCACTTACGACCACAATAAATAAATAAATAAATTAATTAATTAATAATAACAAAAAAGAAGAGAGAAACTGTTTAAACTATGACTGGGAATTTTGGAATATTTCTTAACCAGTTAACAAAAAAAAATTAGTCGGTTAAAAAATTAAAATTATATTCAATCAAGAAATTATTTGACTAAATAGAATGTTCTTTTTCAGCATCTGAGGCCATTTATACGCCGTCCTTATTTATTTAAATTAATTGGTAGCCAATATAATTTAAATAAATTTTTGTCGTTCAGGACGGGAAGAGAACCCCTGACCTTTGATATATGAAGCCAGACATTTAGCTCTGCACCAAGAGACAGAACAGAATTTTTTAAATTAATTTTAAAATTTTCATTTTTTAAATTTAAGAACAAATCACATTGCCCCTAATTAATTTGAAACAATTCTATTTGTTCAACTAATTTCTTAATTGGATATGATTTTTGCCCTTCAACTAAATTAATCCGATCCAGCCCTAGTTCAAACAAAGACAATGTCCCTCATCAAGAAAGCATCTCCAAACTCAAAAACAAGACCCTAACTATCAACAAACAAAAAATAAAATTTGATTTTGTAAATTGCATTTGTATTAATTTTCACATGTATCTTAGAATGTATTTTTGTGTTTATAGTACAATGTGTAGAGTACTATTTTTCACATTATAGAGAATATAATTATAAATTTTAAAGATTATAGAAATAAATTATAAAGATGATGAAAATATTAGAAAGTTAAAAAAATAGTGTTAATAAATATATGGCCGACATGTGACTAAATCGACTTACGACCTGCCAGTCGGATCGGACAGTGATTCTGTCTTTTTCAAGGTTAATCGAAACCATAATGTTAATATTACGGTTTCTCTCAACAAGCGATGCGATCGAACTTATTGACAGCAAAATTTTAAAGTGGTGGTATGATGAAAAAGTCCATCTTTAAAGCATAAATAAAAATATTTTAATAAAAATTCTGCGTATCAAACCCTTGTAAAAATTATCCAATTTTAAATTAATCATCTTATATTTTCTGCATGGTGCTGATGAAGACCTAAAGATGCGCTTGAAAATTTCATAAGTTTTGCAAAAAATAAAAAAAAGTATTTTTATTTAAAAATTCATAAATTAATTTTACAATAAAGCATCTTTATTTTTTATTTTTTTGTCTATTGATCTTAACTAATCTTATTTATTACACATCCCTATATATTTATTTATACCAATTGTTCTGATTGAAATGACTGACTTTCTTAATCTCAAATTAAATAACAAATTTTAGTGAGAGGTTATTTTCCCCCCTGGTCGAAGGAAAACTATGCCCTCAGGGAAAAAGAAATATTTATAAAAATCAAAAGGTCAATTTTTTCATAGTTGTTTTTTTATTATTAAATTATGATAAATGAAATAGCCTGAAACAGTTTTTTTTTTTTTTTTTTTTTTTCGAAATTATAATTAAGAAATCATGTTATTCTCATTTCCCCTCGTCTTTCTTTTTTGATATGAAAGACGGCAGCATATTTTCTGTATTTACCGTTTTTTTTATCCCTTACATTTATTAATTTTTCTAAGGAGATTTATGCATGCGTGGACCACTCTTGAGAAGCTCAGAAGCAAATAATCGATTAGTGAGTTGGTCATTTCATTTACCTACTTTCCAGCAAGCAGTGAAAAACTAATTTCTGAAACCCAGTTACCTTAGGGTGAGCTGTAAAAATTTTTTCTCTCAAATCTTGATTTTAATATAAAATTGTCTCCCTACGACCTTTTTTTCTTTTCTACTTTAGACCAATAGATATACGATATATTGTATATTGTATTAGATTTACGCTACTAGTTAATCGTTCATATTTATTTAAATCCATTGCTAGCCAATGTGATTTAAAATAAATCGCTCAGGACGGAAAGCGAATCAGTGACTCTTAGATCATGAAGTTAGATCTTTACTCCTCAGGGCCTTAAAACAATAATACGTACATAGATAATAAAAAGACATATAGTACATTATTAATCTATAAACGTACTATATCATACATCTTTGAATTATAAAGAATAAATTGTTTTAAAGTCCTGAGGAATACCGTCGGCCGAAACGTCGACAGTTTTATCTATTAAAAGTAACATTTGAAAAAAAAAATTGCTGCTTTTCCTCTTAACTATCTATACATAAATTCTCTAAATTTCTAAAAATACTTTATATTTGGCTCTAGATATTTTTGAATTGCATTTGCATGTCAAACAATTTCTTTGAATATAAATTTTTTACTTAAAGTTGGGGGGCAACAGTGAAATATTTAAATGAATTCGATTAAGGAATCAATGAAACAATCTGGTTTTAGACAGACTTACAATTGAAATGAATGAATGAAATGACACTTTTGTGAAGAGAAATTGAGCTAAAAACCTCTTATCAACTTATTTCTTTTTTTAATTTTCTTCTTTAGATTCGAAATGTCATAAAAGTTATAAGGCAGGACGACATTTTTCCCATTTCCAAAACGTTGACATTAAATGAACTTTGGGAGGGGTTAACATTTCCATCGATTTCTTCTCTCAATAGAGCAAAAAAAAAAAAATACTCTATCATAAATAATTAAATTATTATTTTACTTTTTGAATGATAGTTATTTATCGCTTTTAATTTAATATTATTAAAATTAATAACCAATCGTACCACATAAGTAAAAATTTTTTAAGCATATTTATTTATTATATCTTTTAATAGAGTTATGATTTATATTATGAAAGATGCTTTGCATATGTCAAACATAAATAATAATGTAAAACTTATAATTTATGAATAAAGAATCGATCCCTTTTATAATGTTAAAAAGTTAATTAAACATGAATATATATCAGAAGGAATTAAAAAAATAGGATATGTTAAAGATAATGACAAGGTTGGCCGGTGTATGAATTGTTAATCATTTTTGATCGACTAGTACTAATAAAAGAAAAGAAAAAGCTTGATTAAAAAGATCAGTATCCTTTTTGATGTTTAAATAAAAGAAAACTTGAAAGAATTTATACCATAAAGTCAAGTAATTTAGTAATTTGGCCAATTATTCATTATTAAAGATGAAATTTGGGTAGATCAACAAGACCTAATTAATATATCAATTTTGCTGGTAAAATGGTGTAAACATTACAACAATGAGAGTATGCATTCGGTTCTAGCTCATACAGATGAATTAATAATAATACCAATGTTTATAGAAATTAGTTCTAGTTTGGTTGCTGGAAGGAACCAAACGACCAACTCTTTAATGAATTTTTCGATTAATTGCTCCCAAGCTTTTAGAACCGGCCAGGCATGCACAGAGGAGCTCTAAGCAATTAATCAAACAATTCATTAATGAGTAGGTCATTTGGTTGCCTATCTTCCAACAATCAAAACCGAAAGAACCATCTTACTATAATTTGATCTCAAAAAATATGGTTATTGTAAACGTCTATATATAAATTTTATTCATAAAAAATCTCATCAAAAGATTTTTTTGCGACATCAATATTTTTCTTACTATTAATATTTTATATAGATAAAATAAAAGTAAAAGTGTATTGTTAATATATTTTTTATTAATTTCTATCTCTAGTCTCTTTTTTTTAGACATATGTGTGATCACTCAAGAGAGAGCTTTACTGGAGAGGGAGATTCCCCCTTCCTTCCCCAATCGGTATATTTTCAATGATAATGTAGCTGTAGTATGCGTTACAAACCTATTGTATTAGGGGAGTTTAACGGTAGTTGCTTCCCAAAATATTAAAAAAATTATCTTTTAAGGGTTCTATTTTATGATAAGGTAGATTGTCCCATTCCCGCCGCTACCTTCTTTTTATTGTAACGATTCGGCTTTCTTTCCCTCCGACTTTACCTTTTCTAAAGAAAGCTAAAATTAAAGGCAAATTAATAGCAACCATGAACTAACTACTTGAGCTATGTTTTTTTTAAGCCTTTTTGGGCATTTAGGCTCCGTCCTTATTTAATCTTATTAATTGATAGCCAATAAAATATAAATAAAATTTTGTCGCTTAGAACGGGAAGCGAACCACCTCTAGTACATAAAGTGAGACTTCTACCTCTGTACCAAGGAACAGAGCTTGAACTATATTAATTTTTTTTTTTTTTTTTTTGATCAAGACCTGCTTGATCCCTTATGATCATTGAGTCTTTTCGGCATCTGATGCCAAAATTACTTTAAACATTTCAATAATATATTTTTTACGATGCAATAATTAACCAGAAATATTTATATATAAAAATTGGTGTTAAATTTTATTCCGACTGACTCGGACCCGAATTCACATTCCTTCGCTTTTAAGGTTATCAATATTGACAATACCTTTAACCTCTTAGACACAAGGTGAGGGCTTTTTCAAAAAAAAATAAAAATAAAAAATTAAATTTTGTTTATACGTATTTAAATTGTGATTGGTTCCTCATTTTAATTTTCCAATCCGAAAATGAATCTTTCTTATGACTAAGGTAGCCTGATAAAAGCATCCTGCTTACACCTTGCTCTTATATTTATGAGATTACCATGAAAATCTGAAGAATATTTATAAGCTCTGTCATATTTTATTTCTCTTATGGACTCATTTACAACTATTAAAGAATATTTATTATAATTACTTATTTTCTGATCACTGATAAAATACTTCTCTGATAGGTAATTTTACAGTATTAATTGTTGTATATTTATTGGATTTTTATTTAATAGTTCCTCTCACTTAATATGCATTCTTTTATTTAATAAAGATGGAACACATTAATAAGATCCCGACAGTTGGTCCTAATGGAATCTTAATGAAATTTGGTATGCGGAATTTTGACAATTACCAATTAATTGTTGAAAAGAACGAAGTCTATTTTATGATGGTCTCCATCTTTTTTCCTCTGAATTGACCATTCCGTGTCGGCGACCGGAGGTGGGTTTATCGGTAATTGACCTTGTTGAAATCTTGGTGGCTGTTCCTCTTCGCCTAAATTTCAAAATTTGGACTCCCCCCCCAAGAGGTTGTCAATATTGATAACCTTAAAAGTCAAAGGGTGTGGGTTAGGATCTCAGACAGTCCGAATACAATTTGATACCAATTGATATAAATAAATATGGCTGGATTATATGTATCGTAATTAATATATATTATTATATCGTTTAAAGTCAATATGGCATCAGTTCTCGAACAATTGGTAGCCAATATACATTAATAAATTTTTGTCGCTTAGGACACAGGGACAGGAACGATTAAATATTAAAATTCATCATAAGTAATTATTTATTATTTTTCAAGTTTTACGATTTTAAAAATTAACGCTCATAATTCACTCATAATGAGTAAAATTTTGTTACTTGTTTATTTTCGACCTATTTATAAACACTAAAAATTCTTCTGTTTATTTATATGACGACTTTTTATCTCTCTGATTTCAATTAATTTCTTCTTCTTTAGTAATATATATATATATGGATTGGTATTTTCTAAGGAAGATTCATTTAAAGTCTCTTTATTTCGAGCTGGATTTGAACCTGATCGTCGGTCCAAAAAATCATTTGAATATTCGAAATTCTTTTTACCTTTTTATTAAAAGAGATGGTGGTATGCAAAACAAAAAAAAAAAAAAATATTTTATAATGAAGCTATTTGAAGAAAGCCGTAGTAAAATGTAGAACAGGGAGGTTGGCTTTTTGGCTGATTCCGTATTGATTCGGGTTTTAATTTGAAAATGCCATCGTAAGAGATTTTCAGCAAAGGCATCACGTGCCGTTGTGGCTATCGATTCACAATTTTCTTCTTTAAAGACGAAGGTGTTTTGAATTCGCGTCTCGGGAAGGAAGAAGATTCTTATCTCTGCCGAGGATCGATTGAGACGTTTTCTTTCTCCTTTTTTTTTTTATGAACAAAGGAACACATTAAAGAACATCAGTGCAAGGTTATTTCTCATGTTTTCAAATAGCCAAAAGCTATGTCAGTCAATATCTTAAAAGATTCAAAAGTAACATAAAGAAAAAGAAATTGTGTATTTAAAAAGATATTCAAAAGAACACTTGATTCTTTTTTTTTTTTGCAACATTCGGGAAACGTTATAGATATATGAAAAAGATTGATCTTAATTAACGATTCCCTAAAGAATAATTATTTTCAGAAAAAAGTAATTTGATCACAAATAAAATAAAATATATCAATTATTTTTGACAAACCAAAAGTGACTTATTGATATTTTTATTTTTAATTTAAAATTTATCAGTAATGAAATTATATACCAATTTTCTTTCTAATAGTTTAGTTAGGGAAATATTACAATGATAACAAATTTTCAGTATTAATTATTGCTTGTTTATTATAATCATTAAATTGAATTTTAGGTTTAAAAACCTATTTCTTTTCAAGTGCCTAAAAATATTATTAACTTTGAACTCTCTCCCCGCCGTTGAGTAATTATGATTTTTGTTTAGACAGAGAGATTTTTCTCTTTTTGCAATTGTCTCTTGTGTGTAATTCCGTTTTAATCAATCAATTCAGAGTTCTTACTCATATTAATTGGATATCTATTCTCTCCCATTATATTTACCTCGATCAATAATATCCATGATTAAACATAATAGAGCAAGAGCTCCATTAATACCCCTTGCAAGATTCAATAATATTCAAATCCCTCCCTATATGTGCATATTGAACTGCTCCCATTTCATCTTGTAATTCACTGCAAACTTATGCATCTCAGAGCTTACATGCTTTTAAAATAAAATTAAGGAAAAAGAGGGCCTCACTCTACGAGTTACCCCAGAAAAATTACCTCTACTCCCTCTCTCATAAAGTGAGATGCTTATTCCTTCTCTCATTCCCACCTATTTTTTTACTAATTAAGAAAATATCACAAATATTTCCAATTTATATATGAAATCTGTCTGAAATTTTTTGGATCGTCTCATTATTTAAATTTGAAAAAAGAACTGTCATCTCCTATCTGTTAGATAAACCTCAAAGTCTCTGTGAAAGCTTTAAACAGATAAGAGCCTTTTGACTTTTCAAGCATCTGGCAAGAAACTGCCTACAAGGCATTAAAAGATTACTATACTGAGAGAGCGGTTTTGGAGATTTATCTGAAGATAGCGATTATTCACTAATTTATATAAAGTTATTAATGTACCGCATATAGGCTTATAAATAAAAATACATTTAAAATACTTCTTAATTGAGAGATTTGAATTAGAAATCAACAAAATATTAAATTATTAGTCAATTTGTTTCGGTAGATAAATATCATCCATCATCAGAATCAGTTTATAATTTTTTCTCTTTGCTTAATCTGATTAATACCAGTTATTTTCTTTAAATTCTCCTATTCAAAATTGCATAGCAAAAAGAAACGGGAATATCAACTTTATTGACAGGGAATTAAGAGTAGAAAAGGGACAATTTTAAATCCGGCTCTCTCAACCAATAATTTATTATCTGTTTCCGATTTTCACTAATTTATTCTTTTAAATCTTTAGACTCTATAAAAGAGGATTCGAATCTACGACCTACCTGCCAGGTATTTTTTATTTGCCTCGTAAATCTAATACAACTTCCAAAAAATCATATACAATTTACACAAATTATGGCTTTTCGACACTTAACCAGTGTTTATTTATTTATTTATGTTTTTTTTTCAATAGTTTTAGTTTTAGGAATTTCAATATATTTTATTGCAAATTAATCTCTTCCATGTGCTTATTTTAGGTCAAAAATCTCATTAATCAAAATTTTGTAGATCAATTAATAAACCTGAATAATAATAATTTTATTTTATATATTTTTTTTTTTTTTATTTATTTTCATATGTTTTAAAAAAACGTAGATACTATGAGGTATATAAATTTGTTCATTTTTGCTTGTTTGATGGTAGGTAACCCAAATGACTATCTACATATTTCTTTATAGCCCTCGGGTAAAATGAGGAAGATAAAAAATTGATGGTACCACTATTTACCTTTTCGGTTGCTAGATACTATCTAAAAAAAATATGTCACATAATAGAAAAAGTTGTGTGATATGTTGTTACACTAGGTTTTTTTTACTTTTTAATAGCTATTTAAATGTTTTTTTTTTTTTTGAATGAGTATAAATAAACGTTGCATTTTTTAATTAAAAAAAAATATCTATAAATATCAAAATCATTCATAAATAAAGAGATATTTTCGAAATTATTTCGTTGACAAAATATTGATGACAATAAAAATTGATTTATGGTTTAATAAACATTATTAGCAATCATATATTGGTTGTTCTCTTTTTCGAAGCCCCATAGGAATTTAGTGTATTTTTTTATTAGCCATATTCTCTCCCCAATTAATTTCAGATCAAATGATTAAAAATATCCAGGAGATTAAACATTAAAAATCCATTGCACAAATTATAAAATTTATAATCATCACTAATATAAGGAGTAAATTAAAGTTTCTAAAGAGAATTATGGTGAAGCAGTCTTGCAGGACCCACCGGTCGAGCACTTACCCAGAAAAATTTTTTAGAAGTAAGTGGGAGAGATCATGCCAATTTGTTTCATGAAATCGCTCATATTTGGCTTAAGGTGTAGGAGATAGAGTTTTAAACTTGAGGTCTTTTAAATGGTGATTTATATTTTATTTTAACGCCCTTGTATTAGCTAATATTATTTAAATACTATAATCTAAATCTAAAGATATGAGAAATGGTTGAAGAGTTTTATAATCGGATAATTAAGATAAAAATTTTGTAAAAATTTGTTTTGTGAATACAATTTTTTTTTTTTTTAGATCATGATTCTGAGGCCATTTTAGAGGCACTGATGGTCTACGAGGTCATCCTATGGCGACACTTGATGGAATAACATAAACCGTGAGTCACCGTTTATTTTATAAGAGACTAAGATTTTAATTAAATGGGTCAAAAAAATTTCATTGTTTCTCGTGAATTAAGTCATTTCTAAGATTTTCTCCACCTACACATCTTAAGCAAAAAATTGATAATAACAAACAAAAACTTCCAAATATCAAGAACTTATTGTGATAATATACTATATTTTCCTAAATTTTTGACAATATTTTATAAATCGTAAAAGGAAATTTTTTGTTATATTTTTTTTCTTCAAATTACTAATATTGAAAGATTAAGGGACATTACAATATTGTTTTTGAAAGTAGAGTAGATAATCTCATTATTTTCCATATAGCGTTCTATATATTTAATACATAAATAATAGAAAATAAAAAAACCTTGGTTCTTTTCAAATGATCTACTCTGAATGATTCCCTGCTCATTAAAAAAAATCTGTCTACTAGTTTCATATATACTCCTTTACAAACTAATATGTAACCATTCCATATTAAAGAGGAGGTTCTCTCGCTCTCACACCTAAATAAATTATAGCATGAAACCTGCTTCTGATAATTCTTTAAACATTAAAAAAAATCCCATGAAAATCCCTCCACTTGTTCCCAAGTTACAGTCAAAATACTAATTAATTAAAATTTTTATACGATTCAAAAAAAAAAAAAAATTAACGTATATAATTAATTTTTATCATATTTTTATTGTTATGATAATACATTAATAAAAATTTGCTGGCCACATCAAATTGTTTAAATGATTTTTGTTATTTATTCCTATGGCCTTTTGCTAATGAATTTGTTAATTATTTATTCAGTTTAGAGAAACATATTTTTATTAAAAATTTCCCATCTTTTTTAATTACTTTCTCTTACCTACATATGAAATATATATTGAGAAAGTATTTTTTATTTATAGAATATATTTTTAATTTATTTAATAATAGATTTTTTAGAAAAAAACGAACTTTTTTTTAAAGGGTAATAGATTCAACAATAAGTAAAGCAGCAATGAACAACAAGGTGAGCTCCCTCCCTCTACCCCCACTCCACATTTCTCCCCTCTTTCTCCTTAGGCTCTCTCCGGTGGGCTTGTTATTTATTCTTTTTTTCACCCTTTTAGTATTCATTGAGCCTCCATCCTTCTCTTAAAAAGTCTATTGTGTTGTCTATTAATGGAATAGAAGAACCAACGTTATTTTCATCGGTTTAATATTCTATTGAATGGTCCCCACAAGGTAGGCTATATTTATTACAAAAAAATATCTTAAATACTTTTCTTCTTCTTCCTTGGCTTATTATTTATTACCTTAATTAGGGACCAGTTGGCGTTGATAATTATAGATGGAGAGGGTTTGGCCCTTTAGTGAACTAGTTTGCCGAATCCCGTTCCTTAAAATGATTAGTTCTTTTTATTCATTCTCTATCTCCTTAGTCCAACATATTCTATTTTGGATAGAGATAGACAAATTGGTTTTCGGGAACTTGTTTGCTAAGTCTTGTTTTTGTTCTCTTTTATATGCAGTGTTGACCAGCGTTCTCAACTCAATTTCCCTATTTCCTCGCTTTTACACAAGATTACAGCTATTATTTTGCGACCCCAGGTTGACTGTTTTGACGATGGAAAATAAATTTTTTTTACTGGTCTGATTCAAACAATTGTCGTTTTTGTTAACATATATTCATAAATATGAAATTTTTTTTAGCCTTTTTTCGTTATAAATATGAATTTTCTTTTACAATTTTTTATATCAATTTTAATTTTTTCTTATCTATATATAAAATATATAGTAGAGCAAAACTATTGCGATTGCATAATGGTGTATATAGGTATGGAATTAAATCCCTCTCTCCATGAAATAAAAAAAAAAAATCTTCAAAGTTGCGATAAAGGTTATTTTTAATTAATTAATTATGAGAAGAGAGCCAGCCGCAATAGCCGCTATATAAAAATAACTTTTATCGTATTTATTATTTTTTAGAGATAATATTCAATTTAATGGAATAAAAAGTAATTAAAAATCATCAGCAACTTTGACGATTTTTTTTTTTTAAATTTCATGGAAAGAGGGATTTAATTCCACACCCATATACACTATTATGCAATCGCAATAGTTTTGCTCTACTATATATTTTATATATAGATAAGAAAAAATTAAAGTTGATATAAAAAATTGTAAAAGAAAATTCATAATTGATAATATTTATAACGAAAAAAGGCTAAAAAAAATTTTCATATTTATGAATATATGTTAACAATAACAACAATTTTTTGAATCAGGCTAGTAAAAAAAATTTATTTTCCATCGTCAATAGCGGCTCTCTTATTACCTGCTAACTAAAGAATATTATTCAAAAGAAATATTTCACTTTAATCAGAAAGGTATTTTTTAAAATATTCTAGGCTTACATTTTTATACTGGTTTATATACTATATATAAATGCTAAATGGAAATGAAATTAAAGCGTAAATATTTTATTACGCCCTTTTTAGTACATTTAGTTTCGGCACATATTGTGGTTTCTTCTGCTCTCTCAGGCTTTACAAATCACTTTTATGCAAAAACAAGTTTTGAGAAATAATATTTTGATATTATCTGAGCCAGAATCTGTGCTTATTGTAATGTCGCATCACAGACATTTTTGTGATTTGTATTGCCTGAGGACCTGAGTGTATCGAAATGTTATACTCAAAAGGGTAAAATAAAATCATTTTTTCCTAAAATGGCTGCTTCACTTTCATTTCAATTCCAAAAAATAAATGTTAAAATCTTTTTACTTTCTCTTATTTATATTATGTATAATACTCGTACTTAGAGAAAGTATATATGATCGATGACTGTAATTCCAATTGAGAAGGCAAGAGCAACTAAAATACGTCTCAATATTCATTAAATATCAGGAGGCTTTATATTTTTTGGTGCTGCCTCGCGTCCTTTTCAATTATAATATAGTAATGTGATTGCAATTGCAAATACAAATCAAAGTCTAGATTTCAACGGAAATATACACGTTTTAGATAAAAAAAAAAAAAAAATGGTTTTCGTAAAATCTGTATGTGTGAATAAAATATCTCAAAAATGAAAAAGCAGTCAAGTCTCAAATCAGTATTAGTACTTTACTAATGGAGTTTTTAGATTTTTCGATTTTCTCAAAATTCCGCTTTAACAATTTCGAGTAAAATTCATTAAACAATTATTTTTTAGATTATCTTTCAAATGTACTCTTCGGCATCCATCCTTCGATGGAACCACCTGAGAACTTGAGATCATTTGGGAATCACTAAGCAACACCTCTTCACAGGGAAGAGAAACGAGGTCAATTTGTTGTGATCCGTGATGGAATAGCATCAAGTAAGCCCAGCTTTTATTTTAAAGGAGACTCAGATTTTATTAATAATTAATCATTTTACATAATTTCGATTTATAAATTTTTTCAAAGACAAATAAAGGTAAATGGATGGAAAATTGCTAGAAATAGATGTTAGTTTCAAGTTTTTTAATGTGTGAATGATATAATTTCCTCTTTTTTATTAATTGTTATTAATATAACATTACAATGCTCTGCAAATTATAATCGACTTTTTTCATACAAAAACCCTCATCTTTATACGAGGGTTGCTTTTTATATTTCGGGATTTGAGATAAAAAACAAATCTTTTTGACTGTCAAATGTTCATGCAATATTGAATATATGCTGGTCCCACTAATGCCCAAGGATACCTCAATTTCATGATAAGTCACACGATCTTGCAGTATCAGTTCACTCACAGCATCAATGTTTTCCGGAACAATAATCGATTTTGGACGACCTTAAAGAAATTCGTCCTTAACCGATTGAAGTCGGCAAACCATCGATAAACAGTAGTCCTTGATGGTAGTTCATTGTCAAAAGTCGAATTAAGTTCATCGATGCACTGTTGTTGAGTTAATCCACGTTTAAAGTTGTAAAAAATAATCGCTCAAAAAGGTTCACAATTTAATTACATTTTTAGCCGAGATGATTTCAAGTTATTGTAAACTACACAAATAGTGCTCGTATGCCAAGACGTTCTGAGTATGTATACCATCAAAAATGTCAAACTTTACGATAGAAGCATTAACAGCTCAAGTTTAGCCCAATCCCGAAAGATAAAAGGCAATCGACGTAGTACCTTTCTGAGAAAATTATTTTTGTAATTTTTTTTTGTATTTTTAGCTTATGCTGATAATGGCTGCGATATAGAGCTGAAATATTCCTATGTGAATTTTTTATTTTAATTATAAAGATTTGTTTGGTGCAAAAAGAAAGGATTAGAAAACTTTATATTTTTGTATTTATTTTTGTATTGAAATTTTACCCAATTAAATATAATATATTTGAATTATATCTATAAATCTACTGTATGTGTGAAATTTTTGTGAAATATTAATAACTGAACAGATAGATTGCCATCACTTTTTTTTAGTAGAAGAATTAATCTTGAGGATAAATTAGTTGGCCACCCCTGATCTAAGTGTGGATTTATTATATTTTTAATTAATTTTAATAAATATGATACAAATAACTTTTACACTCTATCGCAAATGTCTATATAATCTTTGTTGCTGTAAGACTCACAAAAAAAAAATTTTAAGGCTTTTCTGGGTAAAATTTAATTACAATCCGGTTGACTTCGAAGTCGTTACTTCTCCATGTTAAATAAACTATGGATTAATGTTTCTGGAGTAATTTTCCTCTAACTATAAAACCCTTTTCAATCTTATAAACTTCAGAATTTTTTTCTTCTCGGTAATTTTCATTTCATTTTCTTTTATTTTCTCCATTTATCTTTTTTTTTTTATTTTTTTTATTTTTGTTTTGTTAGCTACTCTTTAAAACTGGAGTCCTCAAAACAGATACGAGAGCCGCATTTATTTTGAATCCTCCAGATTATTTTTCTTTTTAAATTTAGTCATATTTGACTGCTGAGATCATAATATACAATTAAACAATTTATGTTTAAAAAAAATTACTAGAGATGGTTTCCAATGGGCGTTAAACAACCTTGTTTCTCGGGGTCACCCATCCGAGGATCAGCGCTGCTTGACGTTGCTTAGGGAGTGTCCCTCTTCTCTCCGCCACCAATATTTTAAATTATTTTCTCTAATTGCCATACAAAAAATGACTATAATTTAGGCTATTTTATTTTAGTATAATTTCCGATCTGATTTTATTCGTAGTCCGCATGAAAGCAGCTCTCGGACCAGATTCGGCCAAAATTTGGGAACCCCTGCTTTAAAATAATAAATTACTTATATGGGGAAAATATTTAATCTTCTTTAATATAATTTCTAGAAGAAATTTTCTGTCTCATTAGAAAAATAAATTTATTCAATACAATCCCTCAGAAGCTCACATCTAATGAGAACATGGATGGGGACCACGAGTTACCCGAGCTAAAACTGGCCTTGTATCCTCTACATATCAGTCTTCTCTTTTTCCTCAACATTCGAATTCCTCTCACAAAACTCAGTTAAATCCGAATTATTGCACATACATATTCACATTAAATTACTTAAATACAAGAATGCTTTTGGAGTAAGTTCGCCAACAGCAAGAAAATGTTTACCTTTAAATGGCATAAAATGAGATATACCTCCATCTTCTCGATCAATCTTTTGTGGTCGCTTTTTTGTGATAATACTTTAATAATAATCCACCCTAATCCCGTGACCTTTGACTTTTTTTCCCATATGGGAAAGTCAAATCAATCATTTCGATTCACAAATCGAAAAATTATAAAATGAATTTGAACAAGGTCAATTTACATAATCCAAATCACCTCTTCTATTTGTACGAAAAAAAAGCTTTATTTCGTGATTAGATTTCTTAAAAGTTTTTTAATATATTCTTTTGAATCAAATATTCTTTGAGGGTTTGGAAAAATAACATGTCTTAATTTTATTATATTTTCATGATTGTATAATGAATAATAATGAGCGGATTAAGGCAGTAAAATTTGGAAAATTAAAGTGAGAATTTTTTCTATTCTCTTATTAATAACTATTTATAGTAAAGATGAAGGAAAATATTTCTCCGGCTTTTGTGAAAATCCATACTAGGTAAATTGGAATGTAGGGCCGGCCCCTTAAATTATGTGTAGCTGTTTAAATATGGCTCAACGCCAAGTCTTTTATATATATATTTTTGCATCAGAATTGTTTTCTCTTTGAAATTTGGAATTTTTCTGTTTCAAGACAAGGGGACCCCAAAAATGCAAAAATAATCTTAAATTATTTTTTTTTTTACGATGAGATGGGTGGCTGTACACAGATCAGAGATATGGGAAAAGGGAGAAAGTCAGCCAGTAGAATAGCTTCTATCGAAATAAAACTCCCAAAATATTAAACGTTTCGGCTTTAATTAGATAAATTCATAAAATCATATTTTGGGAGTTTTTTTTCTAAAAAAGCTACTCTACTGGCTGACTTCCTCCCTTTTTACATATCTCTAATCTTAATGTATATGTGTATGTAGGTTTTATTGTGGCTTATATCTCTGGAATCACTCACAGAAAAAGGATGAAACTTAAGAAGTTTATAGCCCTAGGAGAGTTCAAGAAGATAGTAAAATTTGAATTTGAAGCGAATTGATTCACAAGCGGCCTTCCAATATTTTTCGCACACCACGATTTTCGCTGGGCCAAAACTTTTATAACCCAATAAGACGTTTGTCTTCAGCCCTGGGCGAATTTTCATATCAATGCATAGAGAACTGATCCTAAAACGTTGGGTTTAACTAAATAAGCATGTGCCACTCTGCCTTTTTTTTAAATTAATTTAATGGAAAGACAACCAAACTTAAAAAAACAATAAACATCAACATGACATGACTTGCTAGAGAGACCCTATTTTATATTCCCAAAGGTTTTAATTAGCGAAGGCTAAAAAGTTCGGGAAAATGTTGCCTATTTTTGATATTTCATTAACAATTCGATTAGTTTGCCTCTTCAAAAATTTCATTTTCATATTCTTAATCATAGCTTTCTGAATGGATAATAAATTATGATTGATTAATAAATAGAACTTTATTAAGTTTTAAATGAGGTTTGACTTAAAGGCAACAATTCAAAATCTAATTTTATATGGGTATCATATTTTTTCTATTCTCTTTTGTAATAACCCATATTATATTATCGCTATTATCAGATAATTAGATATCTAAAAAAATCCTCTTTTGTAAATTAACAAATTCGCATATAATTATTAGTAAGATATATGACAATAATTCAATTGTGAAGTGACCCATATGATGATGATTATGATGATGGCTCCATAGCGATGAGAGAAGTACATCTGTCGTCCCTTGATGGACGTACCAGATGGCGAATAATAAACTCAATACGTGTAACATTTATTGAAAGTACGAGATCAATCAAAAGGGGTCGTTTAATTAATTTGGAATTTTTTTCTTGTCTCTTTTCAAATCTTTTAAATCTTATCAAATCATAAAAATTACAATTAGATCAAAAGTAACCCCATCCGATTAAAATATCCCTTAAATCCTTATTTCAAGATTATATCTTTTTATAAACAAAAAGTTTCACAATGCCTAAAATTTCCTTCTTGCTTTTTGAAAGCTATTTAAAAGTAAATAGCATTTTAAACAAAAGTAAAAAAATCTCAAGTTGCAAGTCAAGTTAAAGAGTTGTCCTTCAAACAAGTGACTGTAGTTAATACTTCTTCAACTTACTTGTTCTCTACTTTTAATAATGTATAAGTATTTATTCACATTTAACTCTATATATTAATATGTAATGGATGGACATATTCTTTTGTTTCGTCTTAATGAATAATTGACAGAGGTACATGAAATCCAAAAATTTATAAAATTCGTAAATTTGATGACTTATAGGAGAATTAAAAATTCATTTGTATTTGCTTACTATAGGCAGGCCAAAATATGGCCATGGATTTTCGATTATTTGCTCCAGAATTCGACACATGCATGCCCAGTTGTTAAATCACCATGCGTGGTCAGAATCTAAATGCCAAAAAAGACTTAAAAATAATAAATTAGTCGTTAAAAATTAATTTTGACATATGTCAGCAGTATAATTGTTATGAATAATCGGTGGTTTAAAAATACGTTTTAGTGACCTAAAAAAAGGCAATAAAGAACAAAAAATAGGAAAAAAAAAGTTTAAAATTGAAGAGAAAAAGTGAATTTGACAAATTTTTTTTTTTCATTTACAAAAAAATAATAAAAAAAAGTATATATCTTATCATTTGTATTGTAATAAATTAATTTTTTTTTCAAAATTACATATTTTCAGTTTATGCAGATTTAAAGTTATGATTGTTTAAAAATTTTTAAATATATAAATATATATTATGTTTTATGTATTAAATTATAATTTTCTATTTTTCTTTATCTTGACATCGGCTCTAAAAGTCTGTAATAGGCAAAAAATAGGCATTTAAATTTTTAATCAGATAACTTAATTTCTCGATATTCGCCAAGATTCCAAATTGTAATGTCCTTTCATAAAAAATGGGCATTTGTTTAGATATTCTAATTTTGAAGAATTAAGAAAGTGTTGAGGAATTTAAATTTTCTTTTTGAGTTTCAAAAATAGGTGGGGGGGAGGGGGGTGGGGGGGCGATGGTGGCAGAAAGTTGAGAAAAAAAATAAA
>JAAAKE020121462.1:3153-15403 GCA_010014785.2 Anisolabis maritima
TTTTACTATCCTTCCATTTGGTTTTGAAAATTATTTTTTACTACATTGAATTATATTGGATTTTGTAATTCATATCTAGAGCTCTTCGAGAAGTGTTTTACAATTGACTACAAGATTTTGTTCAGACAGACAAATCAAGTACAGTATCAAAGCATTTAATGAAGGATCTTAGATTAATTTTGAATTTAGACGGATGCACTGTCAAAGTGAATGTAAAAGAGCTAAAATTCAATAAAATTTATATTTTCGGTTTATTTTATTTCACGACTTGGAGGCTTTGTGATATAACAATAACAATTCCCTCCTAAAAATATATGAAGGGTTGGTGTGACTATTTGTAAATGTTGCCTCTATAATCATATAAAATTCAATCCAAGAGTGTAGTCTAGTGTTGTTTTTATAGATTTTCAATTTATGATACTTATAAGTCATAGGCCTTTATGTTGAGATAATATTTTATAAACAAGAGATAAACGAACACTTATTGCTAAATTTTCACAAATCAATCGCAAATTAATATTATATTTTTAATTCTAATATTCTAATAATATCATTCTGCGATGTATTATTAAATTATATAAGTAAAAAAAAAAAAAAAACTGGTGTGGTCATCTTTCCGTAAAGGGATCGTATTTTCCTGAAAGATACTTAGAAAAATAAAATTATCAAAAAAAAAAAGAAATCTCAGCTGCGCCCTTGGGCCCCTACTCTTTAAGAAATGCAAGAAATTAAAACTAAAAATTATATTGATATAATTTATTTAGCCGTTATTTGTGCGTATATATTTTGCTGATGGATCAAAAGACCATTTGGCCTCCAGGACTTGAACCCGGGATCTCCAACTTATCCGAGGAACGGGTATGCTTTGCACCAAACCACCAGACACTATTTATAACTAATTTAAAAATAAATAATAATTTTAAAATTTATATCACGCAAATTATACATTTTAGAAGGTTAAATATATTCTAGAAAAATTTTTCTTAGTTCAATTTATTTTCTTAAAATTGGCTCTGTTTTACCTTTTTTGAAAGAAGTACTGATTTTTAATAAAAGACTATAAAATTAATTCTTAATATAATTATTATTTTTCTATTTTTTGTGCTATCTGCCATTATTTTCAACAATTATTGGTTTATAAAAAATTATATATCTTTTACCCTATTATTATAATAAATTTCAAATAAAAATAAAAAAACAATTTTGTATAGGAGCGCCATTTAGCTCAAATTGAAAATTGTATATTTTTAGCGCATTTTCCGAAAGGAATTGTACATTGTCCGTTCGTGAGTTATACAAAATCAAAACTACCATCATGGATCTACCCCAGATTTTTTATATTTGATAGTTCACAAACTTCTGGAAGGTTAGTACCCACCCTCTTCTTTTTTTTTTAATTTTTAATTCGATATAATAAATTTCAATAAAATTTGGTCTGTAGCTTCCACTGATACAAATGATTGAAAAACGAAAATAACATAATTTTCATCAAAGAAAAAATAAATTAAAAAAATGAAAGATAATTCTTTATTCATAATTATGTTTCGGGGACAAATCGTGCCCCTCCTCAGGATAAATTCATTGTCATGAAAGACAGATGGCGAGTCATGTACAAAAATTACATTGCAATGTGAGAAACCCTCAGCAATCGCTTGTATTCTTAATACATCTAGATTTTGCAATATAATTTTTTCTACATAGTAAAATACTCGTCATCTCTATTTCATGGCATTTAATAGTCCTGAGGAAAAGTGCACGAAAAGTAGGCAATCAATTTACTAGAAAACTCACAAACCAACATATATTCCATGCCACTTAAAAATAAAAAATTGGCAAACTTTATTAATCATTGATTTTTTCAAGAAAAAGATTATATCATTTGCAACATTTGTAATTTTCAATTGACACTTAACTGGGCCTATCGCGCTCGAAACGTTGCAGGCATTAAAAAAATAAAAATTATTTTAGTTAATTTTGTCCATCCAGAAATTAATTTAATCAGCCACATCTTATATTTGAAATATATAGGTAAGTTAAAGTAAAAATAAAGAAAAGCGAAATTCCAGACAGTCTGTCTTCCTCTCCAAAGTGAAATTTTGTAAAACACTTGTCTCTTCAAGTAGACACAACTCTCAACTCAACTCTTTTTTCATCACTCTAGTTCGCTTCCCATCCTAATCGATAAAATAATTAGTTTCCACTGAATTATATGAATGTGGGCGTAGTCTCTATAACGACAGATGCCGAAAAAGCCTTAAAAAAATCCAACTTTAAGCTTCTTATATTATTGGTAAGAATCCCAAACAAAAATATTTATCAAATAGAAAACTTTCTAAATGTTTTTGTAATTATTTTATATAAAACTAGTAAACCCTTGCGAAACTTTCGCGCATTCAACCTCCCCCCCCCAAAAAAAAATTTTTTTTTAACTTAAATTTTAAATAAACGATGTTTTAACTGAGTATGTCATGTCTGAAATTGCTAAAAAAAATTCTATCCACTGGTACCTTATTCATCGTTATAGGTTTTGTATTAGTTGAGAAAAAGGAATGTTGACAACTGAAATAATATATAATGATATAATCATTATGTATTATTATAAATAATTATTATCAACTTGTTAATTTTAGACGGAGATTTTTTCTTGTATTATCATATTAAATTAATGAAATCCGTATTTTGTTATTAGAGAAAATGTTGAAGCGTCTCTTGAAAGTTCAAGAGGTCATTATTAACTTATTATGTCCTATTATTAGTAATTATGATTTAATTCGTCATCTCGTCTTTGATGAGTGGCGCAAATTCTCGTCTTGTCTTATCTCTCTGGAATCAGATGGTTGTCATATCTCTTCTCTCTCGCAGGGATTATTAAATCCATCATCAATTGGTTTGTAGCTGGATCCGGATTCTAGTATGTAAATGCCTCTCTCTATTTCGATGTCTTTGTCTCAAAATAATTAAATATCTCTATAATCATTAATTATTAAATGGAATGTTAAAAAATAGTTATCAAGCAGTCGGAATAGTTTCCGGCTAGAGCGTATTTTCCATGTAATGTTTAGAGGTGTGTGTGTCTCTGTGGTAATTTCTTTCCTCCACGATAACTTAAAAAATAATAATTGTTCTAAATTTGGCACACATAAAATAGTAATGTTAGTAAAACGAGAAAAAAACCCATTTCGTCATTTGAAGTTAAAAGCTGAAAAATCTCTTTATAACTATTAACTATAATATTAACTCTAATGAAAAATAGTCATGTACAAAATTGTCATATTCATCATTGCGTAAAAAAATTTTTGTATCTTTTACAAAATACCTATTTAAAGCGAAATAAATACGGAACGCAACGCCTCTAGTGCCAATCTGAGAATCACTGATATATTTTGTTTTATGTTAAAAAAAATAATAAATAAATAGGACTAAAAAGTATAAAAAAAAAACTTATTTAAAATGCCTTAAAAAGAGGAAAAGAACTTTTTGCATGAAATAATTAATATTTATGACAACGAATAAAAGCGTGGGCTTTCATTGAAAATTAAAATACCATTAATAAAAAATTAAATAAAATATTCAATGAGCTCTCACGCTTTTATTTATTGTCAAATATTAATTATTTAATGCAATTTTCTTCTTTTTACTGTATTTTTAATAAAAACTTTTTGTTTTTAAATTAATTAGTATTATTATTATTATTATTATTATTATTTTGATAACACATTCTAAAACTAGAGTTTCTTTTGAATAAAATTATATTAATAAACATTTTGCAAATAATTTCACTGTTGGTCCCAGAGCATTTATCACAATCAAATCAAAGAATATATTAATTAAAATTAAAATTACTATTTTTAATCAAGGTAGAGATTAACCGCTTCCAATTCCAATTTTTTTTCAACCGAATTTATCGAACTTTTTTGCAAATTCTCTCTGATAGCCCCTTCCCTTTTTGATCAACTCAGTAAGTCGCAATTTTCTCTCTTTCCCTCTCTACTCCGTTAAGATTTTTTGAATTTTTTAGAGCATTTTCAAATGAGATTGCACTTTACATAGCCGAAACTACTTCCTTGATTTTTTTGCATTTAAAGCTCTGCCTTTTGTAATGCTGAGTGGTTCAAACGCCCCTTGAAGGAGGGTAAACGTCCACTTTATTTTAGTTTTTGTTTTTTCATTAGATTTTAATAATAAAATTTGAAATTGAACTTTTCCTTGACACGCTTAGGTATGGGTTACTTTGCACTGCATTTATAAGGGACCATATATAATTATTTCTTTATTATTCTATTATTACTTTATTTTATATATATATACACCGATTTTCACGCAAAATAAAAGTAAAAATTAGGCAAAATAAAATATTATTTCAGGCAAATTTTAGGCAAGAAAAATCATGTTTTAGGTAAAAATAAAATGAATTAATTATAGGCAAAAAAAAAAAAATTATAAAAAATACATGAATATATTGTTCTAAATTCTCTTTCGAAAATCTGGTTCTTTGGTCCGATAATCAATACATATTTTTGCAGAGAAAAAGTTCTCTCCACATCACAGCATATAATTGAAGCAAATTTAAAACAAGAGATTTATTTCGAAGATATATCCGTATCGCTCTCCTCCCCTTCTAAAGTTCTTTTTATACCTTAGATCTCTTTCCAACCTGGGTTTTTTTGAGAGTACTTTTTCAAACTTTTGTTTAATTATTTTTCCTTTGGCTTCAAAATCACGTGGTGCTTGTTCCACCAAATTTACACTTTCTATTAATGACAAGGATGAGCTTTCTAAATGATTGATTAAACTTAAAGTATGTTCTGATATAATCTAAATCTGTAACAATCTATGTAGATTCGATTGCAGTTTTGACATCTCTTAAGATTATTCCCAATTTTTTTTTTTCAATTCTTGTTCACCTATTTGAATCAACACCTGTATATTATATAAAATAGAAAAATAAATATATATTAAATTTCATAATTTTTTTTAAAGAAATTAACAAACTCCTACTCCTCTTATATCATCAAAATAGTTGTGGTAATATAATGCATTGCAACCAAGTTCCCATCTTGTGATAACTGGAGCTGGAGGAAGGGGAGTTTGGTGAGGAAGATTTCTAAAGAGACTATATCAACTTGGAGCTTTCAAAAAAACTTTTTTTATCGATGAAATAAGTGCATTTATATTTGGAAATTGATTTATACCTTGCCACTTGGTGAATGCCATGTGCTAAATATGCTAGGTGGATCATTTTTTTTGTAGAAAAGGCCTAAATATTTTCCTGCCTTAATCATTCATATAAGAAGCCGCCTCCGTTATTAAAAGCAAAAGTCGATCGTCATGATTTTTATCGGTTCAAAGGATTTCTAAATCGTTTAAAAACATAAATTAAAAAAAATTTTAATTTCATGCACATGGACATCTAAAATTTTTTTCCATATTTAATGGTAAAAATCATAAATTATTTATTAATAAACAGTAATTTTTCCTATCTTGAAGGGTTAAAAAAATCGAATTATTCAGAAGGGATCGAAAAACTGAAATTATTTTATTTTTATTTATCATGTAGTTCTCTTAAGACGAAACCAAAGATACAGGTTGTCAAATTACCTTTGTGGAGGATAGAATGTTTTTAAATATTTTTTAATTAATATACTAAACTAAAATTTTTTTTTTTTCTCTTTTAGTATTCTTTATTTTTTAGAATACATTTGAAACAAATGAATATATGAAACTTATAAATTATTATTAGAAATTTTTAGTAAATCAAATTTAATAATTAATAAGTTATTGATTTATTTCTCATTAACATTTCATAATTATTTCACATTCAGAGTAGAAACTTATTCCTAACTGTTTTGATAACTTTTTATCGATTATTATTATATTATTGTTAGACTCCAATAAATATTATTATTTAAATTAACTGTTGATATTTTCCCTTTACCAGTTTAAAGTTAGCCCCCCTCCCTTGGCTGAAAACGACAGCCATTTAACTATAAAATCATTCAATTTTAACATTAATTAGAATCGAAATTATAACACGTCATTTTCTTTAAAATTATATCTCTAAAATTTGAGTTCCGATTTGCTAGAAATATTGAATAAAACACGACTGATGTTGCCATATTGATTTTCTCATTGAACCAATATTTTTTTAATCGATTCACAATTAAGAAATTTCATAACAAATAAGTTAAAATCATAAAATTGACATTAAAAGCAAAGTGATTAAATTTTTTCACTTATAGCTTATTATTATTTCTTTTGTAATATTTAATTACCTTTTGACCTATAAATTTTTTTTTTTGAATAATATTTTGAAATATAGTCAAATTATTTTGGTCCTTCGACAAATTTTCAACTTATTTTGTTTATATGAGCTGTACCAAGCGAATGAGAAATTTTGTAAATATTTATTGATTAACCTAAGAATGGGATCAATAGGTTATATAAGATAACCTTAGGTACAAGAGAAAAAAATATTAAACAGTTTGCTTTATAAAACAAAACATTATAAACATATGTGATCCGTCTTTTCATGTACAAGCTTAACATATGTTAAAGAAGAGGCATAATTATTTAAATTTCACAGACCCCTTCATTGGGAAAACATGAAATTATTTGAAATTTAGAATAAACTGATAGTTAAAAATTTTCTATATTTTTTAAACTCAATATACTTTTTTTTTCCTCAATTTTTATATAATTTCTTTTCGGGACATATCAATAATATTATAGCTTAAATAGCAAATGGGTCCAATGCCCTTAAGGAGGTTCAATTTCCGGCTGGGTGCTTGTAATAGTTATTCATTTTTTTTTTATTAAAGGTGTTTTTATAATATTTTACTAAATTGATTTTCATATTTCCCATTTAATCAATATATTTTTGACATTTATGGCCTTTTAAAAAGAAATACGAATCCTCGGAGCCATCATGCCTGTATTTCATTTGATTAATTAATTAATTAATTAATTAATATCGAATTCGTTCAGTTCGAGGTCATTTATATCGAAAATTATAAAATTACATAGAATAATAAAAACTTTTCTTTTTTTTTTTGTTTGTGGAAATAGATATATATTATAACAATAACTAATACTAAAATATACAATTTTTTTTTTTCAAATTATATAATCGAAACAAATTTTTAAAAAATTTGGGCATACGACCTAGTAGGACGTTCGGCGGGGAAGCGGAAGTTTCTGTTTGAAGTTCAGGGGCCGCGAAATATGCCCAATCAAACACAAAATTATCTCGCGATATTTGTTACCTTCTAAGGACTGGTTCTTTATACGTAGGGCGACATTTAGAAACTAACACCTACCCAACACAAATCCCGCCAATCGGTCAATATTACTTTAAACAAATACAATTTTGAGAAAATTCCAAAAACAGTGAAAAAGGACAACAAGGTGTCTTTCCGGTTGCTATGGCCGATTAAGCGGAGCCTTGAGCTTCGAAGGGACCCAAAAAACATTACTTCATAATTCCAAGTGAACGTTTTTAAAATATAATTTAGAATTGTTTTGAGATTTCCAACCTATATTCAAAGATTGAACATTATTTACAAAAATAAAACATTTCACAATATTTGGGGCCCGGAGAAAATTTTCCGACGAAATTTAGAGATTTCTTCAAGCCTAGCTAATTTTAAAGCTTTGGGGCTTCTAGCTTGTTTAATCCGCCACTGTCGGACTGACCCAACTGACGTGCATTAGAAACTCACTTATCCGGACCTCACTCATACTGAACCTATTATTATCCCCCAATTATCAGTAGACCCAGCTTTCTTTTTTTTTTTTTTTTAAATGTAAGGTGGTCCTTATATTCTGCTGATTGTTTTCTTTCATCCTCTCAACCACATCCGGCTATAGTAACGTTTTCATTAGTTTATATTTTTAGAACATCAATTTTCTGAAAATATATTTTTGAGTTGAGGTAACTTCAAAGCTTGTATTTTCATTGAAATTCCGAACCGATTGCATTACTCTCATTATCTTCCGTAAGTGTAAATACTTAATTTAATAATGATTTTATACCGTACATGAATTTTGTCAGTTTTATTTTAAAAAAAAAGTAAGACTAATAAGAACGTGACCAGAATTAATTTCAAACTATTGATTATTTCAAAAAAAAAAAAAAAAACAATATTTACCCTGGATAATTAACTAATTAATAATAAAATGATGTAAAGATATTAAAATGGAGATGAGTTGCCTAACAAACACAATTTATTTTATTTTTAAATCCCTACCATCAGGATTGGCTAAGTGCTAAGGAAATTAAAATAGGGCCCAAGTTTTTAGTAATTTATTTAACTTTTTACCTATACATAGAGAGGAAGTATTGTGATCGCAAAAAGCTCTATATTGAGATATCAACTGAAATACACGTTTTGAGTTTTTCAGATTTCACAAACAAAATATCTCAAAAACGAAAAAACATCTGAGGATCAAATTTGATATTTAAGCTCGGTACCATGCGACAGCAAAGTTTTCGATAAAATCGATCCACCGGTACTTCAATCCCTTTTGAGATTTCCTTAAAATCTGTTCTAACGATTTTAATTAAAATTCATATATCAATTATTTTTTAGATGATCTTTGAATTGTATTAATCAATATTCACCTCCAAATAATCTGAAACCTAATTTTTCTTTTGAGGTCATATCTTACTCTTTGTCTTTCTGACTGCCTGTGACCACTGGTCTTTATAGGTCTTTTGAATCTTATTTATCCATTTCCAATATATATATATATGTTTGGGAAGGTTTCCTCGGTTGTATATATGTGGAATAGTATTTTTACGGATTGGCAACAATCGACGCGAACCAGCCCGTAAAAACACTATTATTCCAGATATATATCTGATTAATGAGAGATATATTCTATTGGTACAATATAATTGGTAATTAATAAAAAAATTACTAACAAAGTTAAGTGCTCTTTTTTGATTACCTTTAAAGTAAAACTAATCCTAAGGCATAATTGCCATTTAGAGAGAGGTAAACATTGCTCTAAGTTATTCATTATTATGAAAATTAAGATAATAACATTTTGAATCTTTTAAAAATAATTATTCTTAATTATTACTTTCCATTAGATAATAGTTATGCCCTTTCAAGAAAAACAATTTCATCATTCATTGTCATTTCTTCATATTAAAATTTCATTTCCATTTTTTAATTTTCAATCTATTAGTTAAGTTCATTGGTTTAATTCAAATTTGATTTTAAATACCTAATTTTGACTTAAACAAAAAACTCACAAACTTATATAGATTTTGACTATAAGTACTTTCTCTTATTTTTTCTAAATTCTTAACAATTAGTCAATAAATAAAATTAATAAAAAGCAGAGCGTCGCCTCTTTAAACTAATTTTCATTAAAAATTTATATAATTGTAATAAGGGAAGAGAGCAGCTGCGGAAAATGTTCTGGAAAAAGGGGCTTTCTGATTGAGGGATAGCAAATATGTGGCACGCGTGCCACGATTGCCATCAACAAAATTTATACCACGGCAAAAGTTTGAATGAGCAAAAAGGAAAAATATTTAAAAATTATTTTCTTTTATAAATTAAATTTAAAAAATCTGGTGTGAAGAACGCACATCACACAATTTTTTCTTACCTAAGGTAAGAAAAGCTGAGCGATGTGCTGTCACACCAGATTTTTTGCGTCGGGCTCCTTACCTCCTAAGTAGCCGTTAATTGTAAAGCGAATTGATTCAATATTGTAATTTAGGGTTAGGTTAAGAAAAAACCCAAAAGAAAATGGGCCCCAAACAATTTTATAAGAGATAAGGTTTAATCATCATTAATTTTATTGTTTTATGAATTTTAATAAAAATCGTTAGAGCGAATTTTGAGAAAATCGAAAAAAAAAGTCCAGCAGTAAAGTACTTGTAGTCTTTGGCTGATTTTATTGAAAAGTTTCGAGGTGAATACGACGTGATTAGCTTAAATATAATATTTCAGTCTCGTTTTTTCACAGAACAGACACACACGCACAAACAGCCAATTTTGCGAGACCCTTTTTTTAGACTAAAGGGCCCTCAAAACGTGGATTCCGTTGAAATCTCGGCATCAATTTTTTTTTTCTCACTATATATTACATATATATAGGAAGGAAAAAGTAAAAAAATAACATATTAACTAAATAAATGAATCAATTAATCTAATATATACATAAATTAATATACATATAGATTTAAGATAAAAAGAGGATTGCATCTTAAATCTATATCATCAACAGCCACGTCCTGTCAGACAGTTAATACACATATAAACATTATATTACCATATTAAAAATTATTAAACCTAACTCATAATTTAACGCTTCACTGCTACGATTATTCAAATTGAAAATAAAATATAGAACAATTTTTTTTAAATTCTCTCTATTTTTAAATTACTATCAAAAACCCTGAGGGAACATCAAACCATGTCAAAAAACATTCCATTCAAAATGGTGCACTGACTGGAATATTATTTAAAAGACCTCAAGCAGATTATTTAATGGTTTTATTTTATACTATATGTATAATCATGTTTTTACTTTCTTATAACATTCAAAGGGTGATTTATAGGAAAGTATTAATTGTGATTTTTTTCGAACTCGAAATTCCAACAATTCTCCATGAATGGAGGACCCCTGAATCCTAAAAAGTGGCCAACTCTCTCTGACTGTATGCCTGTGTAAGTAGACACGAGTGCGGCCGAATGGCTTGGCGAATTGAGAATATTTTTTATATGCTTATACTGTAAATCAAGATCCAAAATCTCAAATTTTACTAAAATAAATAATAGATGAAAAATAAAAATATTAATTTGTAAGCGGAGGACCCCCCCCCTCCCAGGCGAGTAAACACTTGCTGAAGTGTTTCATGTTATTTTTCACTTATTTATCATCTCAAAATCCGTCTACTGGTTTTCCAAACGAAATTATGATTTCCACCCCCCTAAAAAAAGGGAGGGGTCCTCTACTTCTAATCTGAATTGCTTATAACCTCCACCCTACTTTGTAAAATTCTCTATGCACTGAAAAAAATCTAATTCTCTATTCGTCCATAAATCTCGAAGATATTCAGTTACAAATGAAAAAATGAAATCGTTCTCTTAAAAAGTGATTTACCTTCTCCTAATCAGAATTAAATCAGAGCCTAAAACCACCTCCTCTAAACATGGAAAAAAAATCCACGAAAACCCACTCAGCAGTTTCGGAGTCTGAGTTATAAACAGCAGACAGACAGACTTTGTCTTTTATATAATAGTAAAGAAGGGGGGGGGGGCACAAGAGCTTGATCCCTTCCCCTAGCTATTAACTTTTTTCTTATAATTCTCAATTAAAATTTTATATAAAACAGGTTTTTTAGAATTTTTATACAAATCTTTAAATTATATATCTTATTCCTTCATATATATTAATTGAAACAATTTTTAGTTAAAATTATATATATACTATGATATCAAAGGCATATGTTGATCGTCAGGTTTGTCTGAACACTAGTTAATAAAATTATATTATGGAGACCTCAATTTATTATTAAATAATAATTTAATTCACGCATATTACAAATTATAAAAATTGAAATATATTTCTAGAAAATGATTTGATTTGCCAATTTATTTTATTTGCACTTATTTTAATAATAATTTTAATATATATATATAGATATTTTTAATATATGAAATAATTTTCCATAAAATTTTAATAGAACTAATTCTAGTCTTCCTTTATCCCCATGACCTCCCGTGATTGGTTAACTTGCTGGTACTATCTTCCCAAAAACTTAGAATCTCCATTCTTTCTGGTTGCATTTGACCACTGGTCAGTTATAGATCCGTTGGATCTTATGCTTCCATATCAAAAAAAAAATTCATTTTGTTCATGAAAAGTAGATAAATCATATAGCAGACTCCTTAAGAGTGTCTCTTAAACCTTTTCTCAAAAGGGCTATAAAGTGATCCAGTTAGAGAAAAAAATATTATGCTAAATTTATGTATATATATAAAAAAAAAATTAAATGATACATTCCTCAAATCTCTAAGGCAGACACACAGACTTTGTCTTTTATATAATAATATAGATAGAGAAAACACAATGATATTTTTATAGATTAATAATAAATTTATTAAAACTCAGGAGATCGGGATTAAAAAGGCAAGAACAGAAAAAGAAGAACCAGAGGATTGTCATCGCATGTATTACCCACAACAAACAGAGCTTTATTACACTGATTTAGCGCTGAAAAATTACG
>JAAAKE020121473.1:0-13681 GCA_010014785.2 Anisolabis maritima
GCAATCTTAATGTTGACAATTTTTTATTTAATTTTTAAAAAGAAAAAAAATAGCGTAACCTGCTCCTTTAATTTTTTGGTCTTATCCGTCGAATATTATCGATATATAGTAATTTACATAAAATTACAATGTAAAAATTTTAAAAGTTAAAAAATTAGGCCTAGGCTTTTTTTTATGTATTAATATCAGCAAAATAAATGATAAGACCCAAAATAAAAAAACAAATATATATATATATAAATATATTTTTTGTTTTAATCTAACCTGGAAAAAATGCGCGACGCATGAGAATTCTATCGACACAGCGGAAGCTCATTTTCGGATTCAGAGGACAGTGAAACGCAATTATCCATTCAGAGAATCGACAATTTGAGACATTTGGGGGAAAAAAAAATATCTAAAAATTTCTTTTATAAACATCTTAATATAGAGCTTATTACTCGTAGAACAAAACACACGCTAAAAAATATAATATATTTATTTAGGTCATATTCCGCAGCTTGTAGAAATTACTTCGTGTTTGGTTGCTGAAAGGCAACACAAATTACTAATTAAAACATTTTTTGATTAATTGCTACAGATTTCTTCTATGACAGACCATGTCTACTGAGTTGTTTATAGAATTTCAAGAAAGATTTAACAACTGAACAAGTTTAGAGTTCTCTAGAGTAGCGTTTCTCAACCTTTTTGCCTCGCTTTGACAAAAGGTAACAAGCTCTCATTTTGCGACCTAGGTTGAGAAACGCTGCTCTAGAAAAGTTCTGAAGCAATTAAACAAAAAATCCATTAATGAGCTAGTCATTTGTGTTGCCTATCTTCCAGCAACCAAAAGTTTTGAGGATTCACAAATTAAAGCATAATTTTGAGGGCTGTTTTTTACCTTGGAGAAATTTAAAAATTGCCTGATGGGTTATATATATATACATACAAAATGAAGTGAAAATTCCTTGGCCTCCCCACTATATGGCATCACCAATCAAATACCCATATGAAAAGTACTAACCTTCAAAAGATTTGTGTCAAATTTTCTTGAAATGTCGACCATTTGACTACGAGTGAAAGTCGAATAAGTAAGTAAGATATTTTGGACCCTTTGACAATCGTACTATATGAAAGGAATCCAAAAGTTAGAGGAGCTTTGGAATACATGTATCCCTCTTAAAGAAATTATGTTGAAGAATAAAATCGATTTTTGACAAAAAATGTTTTTTTCATTGCTAGTCCCGGGAGTTTTCATTCAATGTTGTATATATAACTTTTCAGAATTCTTTTCTGTTCTTATTTTTGGGCCGAAAATTTTTTAGTCTTTTTCGGCATCGGGGGCCAATTAGACTCCAATTAAAGTGAACTTGAAAGTTTTAATATGCGACAGAATGTCACACCCAGAGATTATCTTGGACTTCTTTTTCATCTAAACAAAGGAAGTCCAAAAAGTTACTTTGCCACTCTACCATCAAAATGAAATTAAAATAAATTCAAGAGAAGAATATAAATAAACATCTGGCTGAACGGATTTCTTATTAATGATTCTCAAAGATTGTTCTTTAATCTCTTTCTAATATTAAATGAGATATTAAGGAAAGATTTTATGT
Organism: Anisolabis maritima; assembly: GCA_010014785.2. Lineage (NCBI taxonomy): Eukaryota > Metazoa > Arthropoda > Insecta > Dermaptera > Anisolabididae > Anisolabis > Anisolabis maritima. Next base: position 1,593 of record JAAAKE020121473.1, read on the forward strand.
GTCAATGATTTGGACTAGTAAAAAAAAAATAAGAGAAGATATTTTTAAAAGGAGTGAGGGACTGATTGTGAAAGTTATCTCTAAGGAATTGTTTCCATATGGATAAGCAAAGGCACAGGCTGTTACGAGTTATAACTGCCTGATGGTCCAGACAGACGCAGACTTTCAATTTCTCTTTGAGAGAGAGAAAGATAGGTAGATAATCTCTTTACCATGATGATATTAACTAATTAGAATTCAAAGAGAATCGGTTAAGCAAAGAATACACATAGATAGTCCTTTTGTCTTTCTCATCATTTCATTTCCTTGTTAAATATTTTAAAATAGACTCAAAAGAAAAGTGAAAGACAGAGCGATTTCAATGTATAAAAAATTCAAATAATTGTCAATGCTTTAATGCAATTATTTAAACCAAAAATTTAATCAAGGGATTCATTTCACCCTTCTACCCGGACTGATCAGATGGGACGGGCAAAATACATTTTTCAAATTTATATTAAAAAATTCTTTCGCAGCTTCTAAAAAGAAGATCCAACTCAGATGCCGAAAAGACTTTAAAAAAAATCATTAATGACCCAATTATAAATTTTTAAATGGAATAATTTTAATATTTTTATTCCATTGTAAGTACAATTGATGATTCTTTATTTTCTTAGCTTTTAGACATTTTATTTAATAAATGGCCCTCATATGTAAACCGATAAGATATTTAAAACTCCTCCTTACGCCTTAAATACTCTCCATCCTCCAACGCAGTCGGTTTTTGCTTTTCTCTCTCGCTTTCTCCTTCTACAGTGAAATATGAGACAACGCCATTTAGAAAAGTGCTGTCTTTAAGATTTTTTATTTGCTATTAATTTATTGATTGGACTCAAATAGCTAAATTAATTTAAAAAAATTTTCGTTGAGAATTTTTATTAAGAAATTTATGCAATTTAAACAGAAAAAAAAAGAAAATCGATAAATTATTTTTTCACTTTTAGTGTCGGAATATTTGTTTTAATTAAAAATTTTTATATCTTCATTGATAAACTGGACAAGACAAGCCTCAAGATATTATGCATAAAATTAAATTTTAATACAATATAAAAATAATCTTGATTTAAATAAAAAGAAAGAATCAAGACGGAAATTTTCGGGCTTTATCTCCAGGGCAAAGGCGGTAAAAATCAATCTCATGCTTTATATAATTTTTAAATATATCAACATAATACTACCTATATTTATATTATTAATAATAATAGAAAAATGGAATACCAAAAATATCGATACTAATTCTAATATAACTCTAATATCCTTGTAAAGACTGTATAAGACTATAATATATATCTCATGTAGAACGGCAAGAAGATCAACTAATTTTGTATAAAGTTAGTCATAAACATGTACAACATGTATATTACAATTATAATGAACAATATATTATTTAGGTGATTGCCTTAACGATAAAATCACTCCTGATCCTGTTCTTCTCTATGAGATATTATTCTTAAGCCAACATTGTAGCGCCGAATTAATAAGACTATATTTTTAAAAAATTATAATAATAAATTAATAAAAGAATGGAATATATGAGAACGACTCAAGGTAAACCAACACGCAACTAACATTTAGAGAGAGCGTCTGAAGCAGTAAATTAATTTTGAAAAATTTGAAAGAAATTAATTTGTAAATAAAGTTATTTCTGATTGGTTGATATCAAAATATTCTCTTTAAATTGTCACTTCGAAAAAAATTATTAATACATTATTAATAATTTTAAAGGCAATCTAAAAATATGATAACGAATAAAGTTCTTTAAAATTTCTCAATTCTAAAATGAAAAGAAAAACTTTTAAACAATAAATTAACAAAAACTTTTTATCTCACTCTCACAATGATAACGTTAAGTTAGAGAAAATTTAGTAAGTTCCAAGAGGAAGTTTCAAAATGACAAAAAATTTCAATCTTGACAAACGGCCACTTGCTTCTGTTATGTGTGACCAATCACGAGATTCATCTTTTGTTCCCATTCAATGAACGTAGAGCGAATTTTCTCATACCATAAACCTATGGACACTGAAAAGCAAAAGATTCCTGAAAAAATTTTTAAACTACATATATATATACTTCATAAATCAATAAAATAAAATTTTCTGCTGGATTTGCTTGAAAAATATTATCTTTGATAAATTTTGACTTGCTACATTTCTCATACAAAATTTATTAAAGTAATTTGATCAGCGGTGCTATAATAATAATAATAATAGGCAATAATATTACTATTTCATTTATTTATTATCCTATTCATGCCTTTTCTAGCTCTATTTATTAATATGTAATTTCCGTTAACGGGAAAATCTCTCACGCCTCTCAAATTATCTACTAATTATGTGCAAGTTGGTTTTGAAATAATCGATACTTCGACGTAAATGTTATAAAATTACTTTTTTTTAGTCCGCTCTTTATAATTCAATTATTTTCAATATTTCCAACCCTCTATTAAAATTAATTTTTTATAAAAATTACCTAGTTACGTATTAATTAAAGAAAATTGAGATGATAATGTATATCTCCGGAAAATAGAATAATTTTTAAAATAACTCCATCAGAACGAAATTAGCAACTAATTAAAATATTTTATGAATAGTTTTTAAAAATGTTTAAATTTTCTTAATAACGGAAAAATAAAAAAATAATTTGGAAATTGACTCACATAAGAGAATTGATGGATATTTCAGAGCTATAAGATAGCAAATAACAATGTCAACAATTTTTTATTTTAAGTCTAAAAATATGATGTGAAAAAACATCTCAAGACTTTATCTTATCCAAGTATATAAGGGAAAATTACACGATCTACTCCTAGACCAGATTTATTCTTTTATTTGTTATTTATTTTAACTATACACAAATTAAAAGAAATTTTAAAAAAGAATTTCTCATTCATATTTCTTATTAACAATTTTTTAAGAAATATGTTTATTCTGAGAAGGGTTAATATTACACTCGGATTAATTTGTGCGTGTGTCTTTTTCCAATATATTAATTCTCTATTCTCATCTATATTTAATTTCATTCAAAATATTTATCTCTAAAAGCGGAATTTTTTTAGTAATAGCCTATAGATATATTTTTATGATAGTATATCAGTATCCAAGAGACAAGTGCTGGTACTACTAATTTGACTTTCCCTTCCTATCTATATTTTCATAAGTGAATATATTCTCTAATTTTTATGTTAAATGAAAAAATATCCAGGAATGCGCAAAGCTGCATTACCGCAACAATCTGCACAAGGGTTGCCGAATTGCTCCCTTAGTTTCAAATTAATAGCGTGGATTTTTAGACGTTGGTATTCGAATTAGCGTAAAAAGTGTGATATTTGGTTTAAAATTTCGGCGACAATTTTAACTATGTTTTACTATAACAAAAATGTGCACATTACTTTATCCGAATCCGAAGTCAAAATTTTATTCGAAAGAAAATTATCGACTGGCATATAAATAGAGAAACAAAACTTTTAAAATTCGTTGAATATTTTAAATGGCTTGTGCAACAAGGAGTTGGTTTATTATCAAACAGAAAATTTATCTAGTCTCTCCGGGTTGGTTCCTTTGCATCAGATCAATGTGCACTCGACCTCGATTTTTTGCAATCGCAATTTCACTATTCTACCGGTATGTTACATATATCAGATAGGGTATGAAATCTTAAGACATTGGCTTCATGTTCTGAGTCCCTTGCGCCTTGAGCAATAAAATTTATTTAAATTATATACCAATTAATTTAAATAAATTAGGCTTCAAATGATGAAAGAGACGTAAAAAAAAAGAAGAATTATTTGAATAAAAAACATGATATATGATAAATATGAATCATTAATAAATGTTGAGTTTAGTGAAGCCTTGGTTAACGACAGTCTCAGATATTGTCGAAGGTGGTTAACGAGCGACTGTAAGAATTAAATGTCTTGGGTAACAACAGATATTGGTTAACGACGCTTGATTATGGGTTTAATTTGGTTAATGTGTTTTCGTTCCATGTTGAGAAATCTCGCCTTGGATAACAAAATTTTTGATTAACGAAGCTTTTTCCAAAAAAAATTTGATTTTTTATAAATAAGCCATTCGCTGAATAAATTAATTAAAAAACCAATCCAAAAGTATGTGAATAATAAATTTTTTTTTTGTTTGGGACTTCTTGTCCCCTTCTACTGATTAACTTTTTTTTCCCCCAAAATTTGCTCTAACAATTTTGATTAAAATTCTTATATCAATTATTTTTGTATAGTATTTTTTTTTTTTTTTTTCATTTCAAACGATTTTTTTTTAGTCTTTTCAGCATCTAAATTTAAACGATATAAAAAATATTTTTACTATACATTTAATCCAGGCATATCTATACTTACATCAATTGGTATCCAATTGATTTAATAAATTTTCTTCGAACTGCCTGGGATCCGAACCCACACGCCTTGCCTTTTAAGGTTATCAATATTGACAATGTCAATATCTTTAACCTCTCGGCCCCGGAGGGGGGATTAATTACAATAAATTAGCTGTTCATTGTTCTATTAAGAGATTAATTAAAGATCGGCTATCTATGTTGAAAAAAATATAGTGTCACAGTACATCATTCAACTTTCTTTAACTTAGATGATATGCGATTAGTCACACCAGATTTTTTTATTTAAAATCATTTTAATTTAATTTTTTTTAATTTCATATTTATTAGGTGCAATTATAAAAGATAAGAAAGAAGATGTGAGAATCGAAATTAATTGAAAATGAGACTTCAGGGGATCTGTAATCTCTAAAAGGTGGTTCATCATAACACTGATTAAAATCCATTAGCTTCTTACCGCCTGAGGCCAGAAATTTAATATCTTAGATTGTTGGGAATCTTTTTATTCAATCTCTCAAAACTTGGGAAAATTTGGATAAAAAATATAATAAGTTATTAACGATTATATTTTCACTCTTAAATAAAATAAATAAATTAAAGAAAAAGGCAGTAATATATATTAATGGGTTCTTAAATTATATTTCTAATTACTTAATATTACAAAGTAGAGTAACTCGAGTCCTTCAAGTTAGCGCTTCTCCCCGTTCATTTTTGGTTGCTGGAAAATAGGCAACCCTAATGATCAACTCAGAAAAAAAAAAGGGAAATTTAACAACTTGAGATTGTCACTATTGATAACCTTAAAAGCCAAGGGGTATGGGTTCGGATCCCAGGCAGTCCGAAGAAAATTTATTTAAATCAATTGGATACTAATTGGTATAAATAAATATGCCTGGATTACAAGTATATTATTTATCATCTAAAAATCTAAATGGCCTCAGATACCGAAAAATCCTAAAAAAAAGCTCTGAAGCAATTATTGAGGTGTGAAATTTATTAGACTGAAAACAAAATTTTCTTGTTTTCTTTACTGAAGAAAATTTCATTCATATAGTATTGAAATCTTTGAGTGAAGATTGTATTTACCGCCAAGTAGGATTTCCCAAAAGATAAAAAGTAGGCAACACTTCTTAAGGCTAACAGCTGTGCATCTGTACTATAAGGCATGGTTAATGCTCTCTTAGTGAAATTTCTTCGTCAAAAGAAGAACTATACGTATATGTAGATTCAATGCGTCTTTAATGATAAATAACGAACTGAGATAATTTTCAAATTAAATTAAATCTAATTATATTGTTGCCTAACTTCCAGGATCAAAAAATTTATGCACTTATGTTAACTGGGACTTGGAAAGTCCCCGATCGATCTAGCTTGGCCCTTCGCAGCCGTTCGAGAAAAGGAAGCTGCTATGTTACTTGGACGTTAAGATTTATTCCCGTCATCAACAAAAAATGGACTAATTTAGTATTCTTTAAGATGGATTAGATTAACTGGAAGAGATGGAGATTAAAAAGATTTTAACAATCTAGAAATGAATGATCAGGAGAAGGAGGAGTTAGAAAAAGGAAATAAAGTAAATTTAGATTCCTAGAGATAGGCTGGATATGTGGACAAATAGCCTCTGGCAAATACAGTTGATCGCTTAAACAGTTCAATTACTAATTGATTGTACTATTCAGTTTTTTAAATTTCATTTTTTTCTCTGATTAAATATAAAAAATAGATTATTGGCTTCTTAGAAGAATATATAGATAGAAGAGTTTTACACTTCATTTTCACCCCTTTAAAAATCAAACCCTTCTGCATATCACATACGTCAATTGGAGATTTCAAGTGAATGTAATTTGGAAAAGATGTATTTGATTCAAAAAGTTTAACTTTATTTTCAAAAACGTTAATTTTATTTGATAAGATTGGATGAATTTGGAGTGCAAAACTCTCTATTATTTCTATTATTATTCACGAAAATACTATTCTTTTTTGAATTTAGTAATTTCAAATTGGTTATTACTGTTATTATTTATTTTCGCGATCTTAATATACTCGTATTTACTTTAAACTGAAAAAAATGAGCCCCTCTCGGGAGTCGAACCCCCGTTCTCCCGGTGGGTGTTTTCACCTATAAACTAAGCACCCCTTACGAGTTTAAGATTTATAGCCTATATCAATTCATTCGTTACTATTTGTGAATCACCCTATATATAAAAAGAGACAAAAAGTAAGAAAAACCATCGCGTCGCGTGTTTGAAACAAGATTCGGCCAATCTCTTCTCTTTTGTTCATAAACTTCAATGATCAGGCAAAATTTCTTTTCAAAAAATAATAATAATAAATCTCCAAAGGTCTTATATAAAGTCAAATAAAAAAAAAAGTATTATGGAAATTTCTAAACAAAAAAAAAAAAAAAAGATTCTTTGATTCTTTGGTGTGTTAAGAAGAAATTCGTTATCCACCCTCTTTAAAAAATAATTAATCGAAAGAACGCCTAATAATATTTTATATTAATTTCGTATATGTGTTTGTGTATGTATATAGATATATATTTAGAAAGAGATAAAATCTAAATGAGATAATAATATTCAAATCGAGTGGTGAATGAATAGAGAAAAGGAAAAAAAAATAGGATGGAGGGATTTCATTAACGGATCACGATTGCCAAGGCTCCGGGACATTTCGGAATGCCATCTTGGCATTCTCGGGCTTTTATTAAAACGGCATAACCGCCGTTGAGGCAATCGGAATGCAACTGGGCCTCCTGTTCCTATGACGTCATTATCCTGTTGGAATTTAAAGGAGACGAACCGGCCTCCCAGTCTTCAAGAAAATTAACTATTGATTGGATCCCATCACCGGCAAATATTCATTTATTAAGGGGAAGGGGGATGGGGTGGAAGAAGAGAGAAGAAACGATTCGATTCCATTTTAGAGATTTTATAATAATAAATATGCTGAAATTATAGAAGATGAGAAAAAAAATCTGGTGTGAAATTTCGAGCCAAGTTTGTGATAAAGTATGTTTAATTCTTAATGATAAACAAATTACTTATAAGTAGAGCGCACATAGTTTATTTTAAGTCTTTTCAGCATTTTTTTAATTTTAATTTTTAAAAATAATGTAAAAAATTACAAATCTAATGTTTAAATTAAATTTATAATAAGAACCACTTAAAAAGAAGAAAACCATACAAAAATATTTTACTTATCCCCCCCCCTCCCCCTAACCCCTAAACAAAAACCTTAATTTTAGACTTTTTGAGAAAATTAAAAAAAAATAAATACCACTTCCTATTGACCGACTTTAGATAAAACCTTGGCGTTTCATTCTCATATTAGACTAAGTAAATGTTCAAAATTTTATAATTGTAATTCTGAAATATAACTTTCAATTGGTGACTGGGAAGAATAATATATCGACTGAAAGGATTTTGTTTGAAATAAATGGTGATTTTCAAACAACGGCCTATGTATGTAGACTGTGAAATCCATATCGATTAAAATAAAATAATTTTGCCAGAGTTTGTGTTTGGATGGGCATTGTTCGTGCCCCCTGGACTCGAACCAGGATTTTCTGCTTTCGCACTACCTTCACACTAAGGCTCAGGGCGTATAAAAGGGCAAGGCCAGCTAAAAGAATAAAAAAAGCCTTTATATGCTTGTTGATCTCGAGATCAACAAAATTTACAGTTGTTTGGTAAATGTATTTTTGTATCATATATAAATATCTAAATCAAGATTTCAACGGAAATATACGTTTCTGAATATATCATTTTAAACTATATTTCAAAATATAGTCAGACACACATAAAAACATATTTTCGGATTCCGGGAAGCTTTGAAACCTATATTCCGTTGAAATTGGGATTTAGAAATTTATTTATGATACAAAAATAAATTTACTATAAATTTAGATTACTTATTAGACCCGACGAAGTGCATGGGAGGCTTAGGAAACGTCGGTAACTAGAACATATCTGTTTTTATTTTTCACCTGGCTGCATCCGTGAATCCCATTCCTAATTCAAATTGATTTATCAATTTTGAACCTAATTCATTACTTTCAATACTATAAGTAAATGACAAAAATATCTGATAAAAATACAAAATTATTCTTTGAGATGACGGTCTGTTATGTGGCGGCCACATCAGTTTATTTAAACATCCAAGATAACGTTTATCTGTTGTTTTGCTCATATAAAATTTTTTTTTTCTGATCGTTAAAATAAAACGTCTACTTCAGCACTTTATATGTCAACAACTATTGTGAAAACAAGAGTGATATAAAAAATTATAAAATTTCCACTTATTTTCTTTACTTTACGTGAACATATTTTAAAAGAGCTAATGGAGTAATGGAATTAATATTTTAAGGCAGGTGTGCGGCTTATTTGGGAATTCTATTAATACACACTATAAGTGACTTATTTAAAATATATGAGAATCAGACATTTTACCTTCTCTTATCTATCTATATAATTTATGGTAGTGCGATCGCGATTTCAACAGAAATACACGTTTTGAGGTCCCCTGATTCTAAAAAGATGGGTCTCGCTATATGTGAACAAAATCTCACAAAAAACGTAAAACATTCGAAGCTCCAATTTGATATTTAAACTTTTTTGGTTTTGAATAAAATCGGCCGGCGTATTTTACTGATGTATTTTTTTTTTTTTCGATTTTTTCAAAATCGCCCCTAACAATTTTGATTAAAATTCATGTATCATTACTTATTAGATGATCTTTAAAATGTACTAAAATTGTTTGGGCCTATTTTACTCTTATGCAAATTTAGGTTTTCTTTTATAATTTTCTCAAAATTCACTCTAACAATTTTGATTAAATTGACTGTACGTATAATAAATTAGATAATTTTCAAGATATATTTGTCCACCTCAAAATATTGTGGGGCCTTCAATTTGAAGTTTTAAGAACCTTCCAGGTTATCAAAATATAAATATTTTTAAATCCTTTGTTGTCCTGTCTCTTGTTGCAGAGGTAGAGATCTCCCTTCATGTACCAAAAGTCAGTGGTTCGCTTTCCGTCCTGAGCGACAAAAGTTTATTTATATTATTAATATATTGACTACCAATTAATATAAAAAAAATAAAGTCGGAGTCTAAATGACCTCAGATGTCGAAAAAAACTTATGTATATAAATTAAATTAATTAAATTCAAATTAAATATTTATTATGGTTAGAGAAAGTCGCCTGCCTAACCGTAGTTTTGAGCGAAAAATTTAATGGGTCTAGTAATAAATTTTAAAACTAATATTAAATGAGAAATAATTTAATAATACTAATCTAATATAAGAAAAAAAAATACAAAAATTGAAAAACTAGTATAAAATTATACTATTTCCAAAAAAAAAAAAATATTTTTCCAAAATTGACTTGCGATTATCTACGATTCAAAAAGAAAATAAAAACATAAAAAGTAACGAAAATTTTAGCAAACATAAATAAAAAATATTTTCTATTAAAAACTTGATGCTGATTGGATGCGGAAAAGGGGTGTAGGCCGAGAAAAGGGGTGTGAACGCCAGGCGCCCTTTTGGCGCATTCTCTTCGTTCAATAAAACTGACATTTGATGGCAAATCACAAGGGCCGATCTGCGACCTGTTGAACCTCTTCACACTTCTTATTTCCTTTTTTATTTTATTTATTTAAATCAAAGCGATTGAAAACTCAGGTAATGGAAATAAAAATTATTATCCATTCTAACTAAGCACATCACGCAACTTACTCTTATTTTTCGAAATATCTCTATCCATATAATAATATATTATCATTTATAATATAAATACTATTCCCCTTAGACTCACCTATAAAAAATATTCAGTTAACTTAAAAATGCATCATATTAAATTAGTTTTATCTTATACCAAAAATTTTCTTTTTAAAAGATCCTTGGTTAATACTTCAGAAAATACTATTAAATGGCACTTTAAACAGATAGCATTCCTTCTTAAGGACCGAAGTACGAGAAATAAATACGCCTTGTTTCAGAGAAAATATTTTTTTTTAATGTCCCATTATATATAATTAATAATTAATATTCCTTTATATATATAATACAATACATTAAGACACGAATATACTTAAAATAAAATTTATATTCCTATATTTCTGACTAGGTTATTGTTAATTAAAAATTTGATAGCTAATAATCTTCGTGACGAGAAATGAATATATTAGATTGTGAGATGAGGAATAATAATGAATAATATAAATATTCTAATTAAATAAAAATTGAAGTAGTTTTTTGGTTAATTTAAAGATTAATTTATTCAAAAAATATTGAACATGTTAATAAATTTTAAAAATATAACTTTTTAGGCCCTGAGAGGATTGAACCTGCGACTGAAACTTCAGTCGGGTAAAAAAAACTTCAAAAAACAAAGGAGAAATTTTTTAATATTTAGTTCTTGTTTTATTTTAAAACTTACAAACAACTGAGAACACATAGGAACCTGTACCAAATTTTTAATAAAATTTTGATTAATCGAAATACCTATAAGTTTATAACATTTAGTATAAATAAAAAAAAGACTTAACATGAACATAAAACAATTTTTATCTATGTCTCTATATTATACTCATTTTAAAAAATATTTGTATAATTGTAGAATTTCTTACCTGTTCAAAGAAGTTTTAGCAACAAACTTAAATAGTCAACAGACATTGGCGGACAACCTTATTTGGTGTTTTCTATTAGTTTCCAAGTTTTGAATGAGGCCGAGTCTCGAATGGGAATGAATTCTCCTCATTTAGTTGTATTTTTTGGCGAGTTCATTTATTGGCAAATTTGCCGAGATGCGGTGATTTGTTGCAATTCTCTTATCCATATCATAATCCGTATTAGATAAATCGTAGGTGGGTGGTCCTGAGAAAAAAAAAAAAAAACGGAAAGAAGCAGCCGGAAGCCATTGATACTAATTTTTCTCATAAATTAAAAGTTTTGGTCTTTGCAGCCGAAATTGATTTAAGATTAAAATTTAAAAAAAAATCCTTAATTTTCTTAAGAGACGTACCCAGAGGTCCTTGACATTTCCAAATTTCCGATTTTTACTAGAGCCCAGGGGCTCCCAAACTAAAAAAAAAATACGAAGTTCATAAAATTTCACTGAAACAGGAATAAAAAATAATAAATTTAAATTATAAAAAATCATTTACAGAAGAAGAAAAACTAACTCGAAAAACCATACAAAACAAAAAGTTTTTGGGCTCTCTCCCCAAAGTCACAACTCCAAATACCGCCTACACACCTAGTACCTGGAATAGCAAATAAGGAAAATATTTATTTTTGTGAATAAAAACAAAAATATTTTATTGGATTGTGTCCTCGAGCGTAAAACTCTCCAAGATCAGGGTCCACTTATATTTACAAATTATTTGAATTTAGTGTCAAATGACTCCGGACTTTAGTTGAAATTGCAAAAACTTTTAACTACTAGACCACCGGAGTTTAGTCAGTTTTGATATAATTAACATTTTTTATGATGAATAAGAACTAACTAAAAGTCAATAAGGGAATTAATTAGTCTCAATTGAAACTGTCCCCTAATTAGATACATAAAGCGGACATTTGTGTTGGGGTGATAAACCGAAAGCTAACAAACCCTAAACCTCCTTTGGTCCTGAGGACCTTCGTCCTTAGTTCTTCCAAGCCGAAAGGAAAGTTTAACTTTGAGAAGTGTTTACAACT
>JAAAKE020121484.1:0-15402 GCA_010014785.2 Anisolabis maritima
AATAATATGTATTATTTATTTTTTTATTTCTTCAAAAAATTAGTTTTATTTAATAGTAAAGTAAAAGAATTGACCGGGACTTAATTGGGCCATGTGGTCATCCCATTTCTATTTTCAGGACAATATTTTAATGAAGAATGATGATGATGAGCAAATTAATTAATTACTTCAGGTCCGGTATTGCCTAGGATGCCAGCTTGTCAATCGTAATTTTAATATCTCTCTATTCTTATTAAATGGGAAATTCTTGAGGTAAATTTTTTCTTGACAACGGCTTTAATGATTTTGGCGAAATTTAGTATATTTACTATTTCTGATGAAAGAATTCGATTTCGCTAGGTCACCTTTAGGGAAATTCCATTACCTCTAATACTTTACTATTGTACTTTTTGTTTTTTTCGATTTTCTCCAAATTCACTATTATTAAATGAGCAATTCTTGTATATATACACATATATATATATATAATAATTACAAAAATTGCTGCAAGTAATCGGAAAAGGACTGAAAACGATTTTTAAGAAAATTTATATATTTACTATTTCGGCTGCAAAGAATCGATTGCGCTATATCCCTTCTTTGGAAAAATATATTTAGGGTTTCCTTGTTCCCTACAACATTTTTACGAATGTCCCACCTTTAGGACTTATATCTAAAAGCAAAGATCTTACTTTTAAAAATCTTTATTAGTAGCTCTTCTTGCTTAATAGAAAAAAAAACTCTAGTGACGCTTGGTCTCTAAGTATACTTTTTTTTGTCTTTTTCAGCAACATTTAGACTTCGTCCTTATTTAATTATATTAATTGGTTCTCTAGGCACTTGTGGCTGTTTTATTTTTGACTATTCATTTAGGGATGTAGGAGCATATTGGTTAGAGACGAATTAATTTTTCTACATCTCAGAGCGCCAGACACCCTTGTGCCAGCTCATTTTTTTTTCTCTGTAGAGATTAGAGAGTAGGTGAGAGAGTCTCTCTTGTCCCTAAGAGCGGTCGGCTACGATATTTTAAAGAAAAAATCCTGGCTACCCCACTAGCTTTTAGGAAGATTGTTTTTGTTTATTTTAATAAAAAAAAATTCCAATTGACTCTTTTAACAACTTTTTGTGCAAAAATTTTTTTTCTTTAGTAAAATTTTTTGCTCTGTGATAATGATAAATTTAAAATATATTGGAGGAGAGAGAAGCAGATCCCCACTAAATTTAGCGCTTGGCATGCTATTGAGAGATTTGTTTGCTTGTCCCTAGGGGAGTTTAGACGTTGGCAGTTGGCATCACTGCTGCTCGTTGTTTATCAGCTGTTGGAGGTTGTCTCTCTCCCGGCAGTCGGTGCCTGCGAGCGTAGCGCTGCGCCGCATTCATCTACGTTTCATTCCTTTGTTTTTCTTCTCTCTCTCTCTCTCTCTATTGCAATCGGTTACCTTCACTACGGATTTTGTGTTGTTGTTGTTGGTTGTTCATCACACACGCCACGTGCTCTCTTTATCATGGACGAATCTGCATAGACTCTTAGACACTTAACCGGCTTTTTTGGTGTGTGAGCCAGAGTGAGTGAGTGTGTGTGTTTGTCAATAATAGAGTATGGACGAGCCTCGTTCCGTCGATTTTCAGTAAGTAAAATTTTCAATTAAAAAAAAAAAAAGAAGTGTGAATGCCAAAGGGCAATAAGCCAAGCTAAAAAAAAATTGGACTGTTCCTTTGGTCCAGATTATACACCATCCTCCTTGTCAAATTTTATAATACTATTTAATATATGTTAATTTTTTATTTTTTCACCTGTACAAAAATAAATTTTCTTTACTAAAATTTTAACTTATTATTATCACTATTTAGGACAGGTCTTCTACCTATTACCGGATGAGATAACATTTGGGACCCATTCAAAAAAATATATCAATATAATAAATATATTTACATTACATGTACACTATACATCTGTCCAGTCCCAATTATTTCCTTCTCAGAATTTTATCTGACCTTTTATTAAAAGTGCTCTGGGCTGCTTTTATATTTTATATTTAATGCCCTTTCTTTCATCTTAGGTATTATTTTGGAGACCCTAACCATAATATTATTGTATTTTTAAAATTTTTTATTATTTATAATACCATTCATTCAAAGAAATAATTTGAAATCAATTAAATTTCTTCTTTTTTTTTTTTTTGTAAATTCAAATCCACTTTTAGAGAATGGTGCGTTAATAAAATAATCAATATTTTGTTTTAAAGAAGATTAAAATTATTGAAGAGGTTTTTAATTGGTCTAGTCCATAATTGAAGTTGGGTCTTGTTTCAAAGAAGATGTAGATCGATTAACCATGATGCTAATTTTATCTGGTGTCAATACATGTAAGCTATGTGTAAACTGTATCTTTTATTTCGTCTTAGGAGAGCTACATAAAAACCAAAATTACCAAATTTCCTAAATTTTATATCGTGTGAAATTTACTAATTGTGGGTTTTATGTAGTTCTCCTAATTATTAATTAAGACGAAATAAAAGATACAGTTTGTTTACTTAAATACGCAGGCTATCTCTAATTAATAAATTTTTTTATATAAAAGAAGGAAAGTAAATAAATAGGCGTGATAGTTATTACCATATTTTCTTTAAGCAGGACGGATATTTATTTTAATATATATGAATATCAGTGGCTTTCTGAAGCTTCATGTCGAATTTTTTTCAACCAAATTTTTCTTGTACTCTTTTTTCTAATTGCGACTCTCTTTGGTTGTCTCAAAATTGGTGTTTCGTACCAAAATAGAAATTTATTTTGATTATAGTTAAAATTTCCGCCGCAGAATTCCCCTAAAACAACTCTAGTTTTTCTGGGTAGGGTTCCTCGCGGGATCTTCCCTAACGGTGAGGGCCCTGGGCGAATTCTTAATACTGAGACGTTTCGGGTCAACTTTATTGTCCCATCATCAGTTGTGGATTCATACATATTCATGAATTGTGCCTTTTTAACTCTGGACATACCATAATGAACTGATGATGGAATAGTAGCGTCTAGATTTTCGTTAAGGATCCGGAGGATTTGACTTTTTGACCAAATATGAAGACCAAAAAGGCAGAGAGGGACAAAAATCATTTTAAAATTTAAAATTTGCTCCAAACTGAGCAATTTTATTGTATTTGACTCGAAAATAGTACCGGTACAAAGGATGCCTTGTCTATAAATTCCGTCTTTAAATGATAATTAATCAAATAAAAACTGCATTTCTGCCATTTCCATGGCCAGACAGTTTTATCAGCTCAAAGTGATCGTTCATCGTCCCCACCTGATTGTCTGGCATTTTTTTAGAAGTAATCCTGGTGGTGGAATGCCTTTCCATGCCCTCCCCTTGAAAAAAATTTTAAATTTTTTAATTGTGTAACATCTCTCTCTCTCTATAACATTTTTGATAAATTTTGAAGATGGAAGATTGAAGTGGCTTGGATTTTATTTTTTTAAGCTTTCCTTCAAATTAAAATAATATTCATTACAATATTCAAACAAACATTTTAATATTATTTTACAGTTCTTATTAGTTACAAAGTTTTCAAATTTTTTGAATTGAATTGTTAGAATTTAAAAGTATATCAATAAAAAGTATTTTTTTAGAGATATATGTGAAAAAAATTTGTCCAAATGAACAGTATAAAATTTTTATAAAAAAAAAGTATCCTAATGATTCAAAGAATTACTCACATAGTTCATATTAATACGAGAAATTAACTAATTACTTTTCGCTCCTTTTTATTCAAATTATATAAACCCAAAGGTCAGAGGTCAGGTAAACAAAAAACCGGTCAATCGTTCTGGGACAACTTGTGGATTAAAACAGGCAAATATTATATTTATCAATAAATTTGATCTTTGTTTTGTCAACCCAGAGTAAATTTCCGGATTCTGCATTACGCCCCCATATTTATAAATCGACACTCGGCTCGATTATGAGTTCATTGACGTTAATCCAAGGAGGTGGGGGTGGGGCATTCAGCGGGACTTGCGTCCAAAAAAAGTACATGCAATCAATATCGCAACCGTTTAATCACGCTCATTAAATTTCTTATTTAATATTTAAAAATTATCCGTTAGACAAGATAGAGTGTAACAAATGCGAATACGGAATTTTAAGTGCTTTTTTTTTTTTTGTTTTTTTATTAATTACGGTATTAATATAATAAAATTACAATTTTACTATTGATTTTTTTTTAATGTTAAAAAAACGCATGCATACAAACTATTTCCTGTTATCCACGGGGTTTCTTGCACATCAGTAAAGTCGTCTTAAATTAGTCTAGTAGGTGGCATGAGGCCAATAAACCTTCATACTATCCTCAATAATGCACTATGGATAAAAAAATTGCCTCAAGTCATGAAAATAAATAAATAAATAAATTTTTATTGATTAATTGAAAAATTTATTCTTTAAGGAGTCAACTTATTGATAAATTAAGGAAAAAAAAAAATTATAGGCTCTAATATTTGGTGTGAATGATACTAGCAGTGTGCACAACCGGCGACCCGTTTTCAAATTCCTGAATCCCGTGACGCAACGACCTGCTAATGCTAATGCATTCTAAAGTATATTATTTTTTTTTTATAATTAAAATATTATTATATATTTAATAAAATTTTTAATGATTGTTTTCATAATCATTTTTTGTCTAATGACTGTTTTTTCTTCTAAAAAATTATTTAATAACGCCCGCAGCCACTTGTATGCGGTCTTTTTTCTTGAAAGATTGTGTATTTCTGCTACTTTCTTTAAAGTGAGATAAAACTCACTTATAAAATTATTTTACAAACCGACATTATTTTTATATTATATTATATATTAATATTAAAACCTAGCTATACCCATGCCTCCCTTAAGCCATTTGTATCAGGAACTGACACGTTGTGGTTATAGAAATTAATTTCCCCAGGAGAACATTTGAATAAATTTTTTGCCCTGAGATGGATTTGAACCCGAATTACCTTCGTCTGCTTTATCCCCTCGGCTAATGGTCTTCTTACAAGCATATTAGTCCCAAAAAATTTTTGTTAACTTAATTAATAATCTCTTCATATTAGTTTATCAATGCTTTTGAATAAACGAAATTTTATTTACTTAAATGAAAAATTGATTGAAATAATTATAAAATAGAATTTTTTTCTAAACAAATTTGACACTTTCATTTGAATTAGATAAACAAATACTTATGAGAATTTCTTAATGTTTACATAATTAAAATATATGATATAACAGTTATTAAACCTCTATTATATATATAAATAGAAAATGTTAATACAGCTTAAGAATGGGCTTTTTTTAATGGAGAAAGCCATGTTTTGGTCCAATTGGGAGTCAAAATCAGTATAAATTTCCAAACTCTGATTTTGTTCCATGTATCGAATGGTTACAGAATTGAATCAATAAATGGAATATGCTTTCTCCCCTTATTCACCTCTATCCATTGAACAATTGCACCTCGCCATATTCCCTGCTAGGAAAGAATTGTGTCATTTATGGCACGCATTCTCTTTGAAATTCATATTATTTGTCATGAAACTTAAGATGATCTCTCAAATTACTTTTACTAATCAAATGTTATTCCAAAGGGCCTAATTAAAGCTTGATGAGCAGGGGATTTTGTATTTATTTGATTGGCCTTTGTTTCGTTTAAATAATTAATCATTCTTTAAAAATAATTATCCTTTCGTTGTGGCTTATGAGAGGTATCATTTCATAAATTGATAAAGCTCATAGAAATTAATCATATTTGGATCGGCGGGACTAAAAGGGAGATAAGCGGGTAGGTTTACCAAATTGAAAAATTATTTTAATTAAACTCTTTTTTTTTTTTTTTAATTACAACACGAAAGTTTGAATCGACAAATTAAATTTTTTTTCGGTTTCATTTTGTTGGAAACGTAAGAGTAAAGAGCAATTATTTTGGATTTGGAAACGTAATATTTTATATGAATTTTTTCTATTAAGTTTTTGCCGCCCCGAATTGTTCTAGCAGCCATTGTATTTATTTGACCCCTGCCTCCTACTTTCCCTATCCCTCACTTTTCTTTCAATGTAAATTTTATGCAAAGAAGTATTTTTATTCAGTTTGTTTATTAACCTTGGCAACATTTACCCATATGGCCGTAACCTTTTGTAAATTTACGTTGTATGATGGCATACCAACACGGAACTTTTGCGTTTATGATTTTTATATAAGAATATGATTAGTTTTTTGTATGTTTTTTTAATGTGATATCTTGTAATTTAAATATTTTATGTTTAAGATAGGACGCGTGTTAAATAAATAATAAATTTGAAGTCCTTCGATTTTGTTGAACCTTTTGGATTTTTTCTTCTTTTGGAAAATATTAATACATTTACCTCGATAGTATTTGTTTTTTACTTTCCGAACTATGGGCCAAAAATGTCAACTCCAACTAAATGCTCTTTTTTAAATTTCCCTTTCTGACCAAAAATAATTTGAATGAAATGAACACTCAAAAAATTTTTTATAACAAAGATATTTGGTGTTTTCATTTAAATTAATTAATTTACGAAAATAATTCAACTTTTGTTTTGAGAGGTGAAAAAAAAAAACTTGGCATCCCTGGTTTGAAGGAATATATAGACTTATTTTAGCTTATACCTCTGGAAGCCCTGAAATTGAATTCGATGTTTTGCATACTTATTCTAGGGAGAGGGGAATTGAATGAATTAAGACTTGGTTCAATCGATCCAGGAAGGAGTAGAGAGAAGCTGAAGGAAAATTATCGAGTGGATGCTTAGATGGATTTTAAAAAAATAATAAAAATTTACGATAGGCTACAAAAAATAACGGACTAGCATGAGCGGATTCTGATCAGAATATTCCAGCTTATATTTATTAATTTTTTTTTTTTAAATATATTTTGTCAAAAATTTTATAGGCAATATTTTAAATTATTTGTCCAATTATCCAAAAACATATTTTCATTTCTTCAAGAGTTAATAAAATGAGAAAATTTGAAAGAAATTATTTTTTAAGTAAGAAATCATATCTTTATAAGAAAATGCATAGAAAATAAGTAAAAGTAATCACCTATATGATGATAATTTATTTTTTATTCATATTAGATAATAACACAAACTAATAAAATTTATTTACGTTCATTATTCATTTTTAAAGCTTCAAGGTAATTGAGAAGAGTTTATTTTTTATTTTTCCACTTTGAGACGTTCTAAAAAAAAAAGAGAGAGAGAGGGTTTAAAAAATATTTTAGAATGATCGGATTTTCTAAAGATAGATGGAAGGCGGAAACATTTTTAAAGATATGTCTTTCTCTCGACTAAGATCTATCATTTCTTAACATTAAACGCTCAGCTGATCTATATTTAAAATAAATAGAATGCGATATTTTAGCTAAATCTCTAAGAAAGGAAAATCCTTTCTGCTTAAAATTCATTCATAAGTCATAAGTTTGCTTTTTCTTTGAAAATTATAAAAAAAAATTTTTAATTAAAGAAAATCAACTCTTTTATAGCAAAATGTTAAGGGAAAATGTTTATTTATTTGAAATTCAATATTTGTTTTCTAGATCATTTTTGATTAAAATTTGTGGGTGTTTCTAAGATTTTTTTTTATAGAAATAAACTTCAAAAAATGCCAACAAAATTTTTGGTAAAATTGCCTATTATTATATATTTGAAGTAGTCAAAAATTCCAACAATATTTTGCTAATTACCACAATTTTTTATTTGTTTGAACTTTTTTTTTTGAAAGAACAAAAAAATTATGCTAAAGTAAGCTGAGTGAGGGACACTCCTTGGCTTAAGGCCATATTCTGAAATGTTTCTGTTTTTTAAAGATAATTTTTTGAATTAAAATTTTTCTTGAGAGAACCAAGGAATATCTTAGAAATAACCACTTTAAAAAAGAAATTCTTTATAAAAAAGTAAAATAGTGAATTTGCTTAGAAGTGTTATAAGCTACTGGATCGAACTTAATAAAGAAGGAAGAAAAAGCTATTTTAAGAATATCGTATATATATATTATATGAAGGCTGTCAAAATTTTTCCTCCGTAAATCTCAGCAAAAGCCTATTTATAGAAGAGTAATAATAAGAGATTATTTTTTAATGAATTAATTAAGAAAGAGATTTAGATTAGATACTACTTAGACCTATAAATTTTAATATATATATTCACAAACAGAATTTATAATTAAGAAATTTTTATCCACTTAAATATGAATAAATTTTTACTTCCCCAACCTTATTCAGGAAAAGGAAGTATCTAGAAAATGGAACAAATCATGTTATAGGAAGTTTGGGGGAAAAATATTTAATTTAATTAATTTGGTGTGGGATCTAAAATACGAAGAGAAAATAAAATTTTCAAAAAAAATTCATACCAAAACTATTCCCGATCATTTTTTAATATAATAATTTAATTTTCTCTACATTTTCTTCTCAATATTCATATAAATTACTCCAGGTTTAAAAGAAAATTTATAATAATTAAAATTCTTCAAAGAAAAGAAAAAAGAATTTTGTAATTGATAGATAATATCAAATAAATATTTTTTTATATTAATCCGTTATTTTTTGTAATATATAAGAAAAGTAAAATCATATTTTATTTATTAAAAAATAAATAATAATAATTCCAATATTAAAAATAAAATAAACACGTGCTGTGAGATTTGATGCCCCGAATGATGTCATTCCTAGAGTAAAAAGGCCATTGCCCTTTTCCTTGCCCTTCTGCTAAAAATATAATAAAATTCAACATAATACAGGAGATTTTATATCAGGATATCATTCAAATATTATTAATTTTCGTAACACTCAATGCACTCTGTTTAATTAACTCCGTCGCTCTATTCGTAATTGGATTTTAGCAAATTTCATATTAAATATTGCAGGAGTCATTTTATATAAATGCGAATACGGAAATATAAACTCAATCCTTGGCGAAACGTGTTTGGAGGGAATTGGGAACCCTCGCTCTCGGAGATTTCTAAATTGAATTTTTTTTTAATTAAATCCAAAATTAAAACAATATTATTATTAATATTTTTTAAATATTTCTTTTAAATATTATATGATAACTTTTACTTTACGTTACTTTAATTTAGCTTCCTTTGAAATATTTATCTCAAAATATTTTTAATTTGAATTGTCCCTTGGAGTAGAGACAAGGCTCTTGTTTTAAAACCCTAGTATTATAGATAGATCTCTTACCTAATGAAGTATTTGTAAAATAATTGATTTTTGATTAGGAATATGAAACAACATAACATAAGCCAAGAGTGGAACAAGGGGCCCACGCCAACCAGGTCCAGTAAAAAACTTCAGGCCCAACCCTTGCTTGGATTTTTAGAGAAGAGCAAAAAAAATTAATAAATGTTTCATAATCAAAAATGGCCTAAGACTTAAAAAAAACTTAAACCCGATATATTTTCCTTTTTTTTTTTTATTAGTTCACCTCACCTTTTAGAAATAAATGTCAAACTCTGCACGAAGTCTATGATTGCAACGCCACCATAAGGCGACACTCAAAAGCCAATTAGAATTCTATCATGACAAACATTTCCGTATTATGATATTATACAGATAGTTTTTGAGACTTATTTATTCATTTGTCTCAGATAATAATATTCAATGTATGCCTCGGAACGGACCTGACTAAGTCATTGTTTTATTTAACATTTTTTAGCAGTACAGAAGTACCTCCACTTACGAACCGCTCTATTGTATATACGAACTTATTCTCGTTTTCTTCAATAAACCTTTATTTACAATTTATTTGACGAAAACCGTCAGTAAAATAAAAATATAAATTGTATTCAAAGGATTTTTTTTCCAAAATTTGTAAATCCTGGAACGAATTAATTGATTTCCCACAAGATTATATGGAAAACTAGATTTCAAGATACGAACTTTTCGAGTTACAAACCACGGATTGGAACGAATTAAGTTCGTAAGTCGGGGTACCACTGTATTTTTTTGTTGGTGGATCAAGTGACTCGTGACCCGGGATCTCCAGCCGGTGGGGGCTCGGGGCATCGGTATGCTTCCTCTGCACTAAACTATTTTATCATGAAATTTGTGAATGTGAATTTTGTTGGTATGCGGTAGTCTTGTGCAAAGGAAGCACACACCGATGCCCCAAATAGGATGGATATCCCGGGTTCAATTCTTGGGGGCCAAATGGTCACTTGACCAGCAAAAAAAAAATACTAAAAAATGTTCAATTAAAAATTACAAATGTTTGGTTCCTATTTCTTTCTCTCTTAAAAAAATTTAAGTCCATATCCTTTTCTCACAAATCATCCTTATTGCCGGAAATTTTAACAACCCTGTTCTCAAATTTAAAAAAAAATCAAAATAGCTATTTCTTAAATTTTTTTTTTAGAAATATTTATGCTTTTGAATTTTTTTCTTTTTAATTTTCCAATACATTTTGTTATGATGATTAGATTAAAAACCAGGTCAAGAACTTTTCGATATTAGTACCTTTTAAATTGCAAATAAAAATCTATGTCTGTGTAAATGTATATATTTATATGTAAGATGATTAAATTATTATATTATATTTTTTTTTTTGCTTGATGAATTTATTATTAAATTATGTAGTTTGTTGATATTGTTATTTATGCGTAGAATACACTCTTATCTCTAGTCATTGCTAGCATCATAAATTCGAATGGATGTTTTTTAATTAAAAAGTCTCATATTTTTAAGTTTATAAATTAAAATTTCTTATTTAAAATAAAAACTGATAGGAGGATTATTGATATTTTCCATTAAAAAAATTTTTAAAATAAAACTAGTTTTACCTAGCTTTCATTCAAAGGAAAAAATATAATTTTGACATAGGAAATATACCAAAAGACATCGGATTAAATTTCTCAGTTGAAAACTATCCCCCCCTTTTTTTTTCAATTGTGTTGTAAATAATTTTTGACTTATTTCTTTCCTTGAATATTTATAGTACTAATTTGTCTTTGATTAGTGTTGTTATATAAAACATATATAACCAAAATAAATGAAATGAATGAAATCCTTGCATAGATTTGGATATATATAAAATTACAATAGGAAATAAATACTTTGATGTGAGAATATTTTAAAAAAACACCGTAATATTTTTAAATCCCTAGTTATAGTATTAGTTGTTGTATTGGGTAATGTTTTTGAGAAAAAGGCGAGTTGTATTAAAGAGAAACCAGTTTTCTGAACCATGGGAGTTGAAGTTGAACCTCTTGCAAAGAGAGGAGAGAGAGGCTTGTGCACGCGCCCGTTTCTCAATCGATAAATAAAGCCAGAGAGCTCTGGAGCCAGACCCTGAGAGATGAGCAGACAGGCCAAGGGCTGGTCAAGGGAGCCTTCAAAGGACCACAGCCGGCAACAGAATAACGGGGGGAGGGGACAATAGCTTACACACACAACCGTATCTTGATAGATCTTTTATGCAAAATATTGTAGAAAGTTGGGAAACATTCATCTGAAATTTTGTATAAGTGAGGTGAATGACTTTATCGTATATTGCAGCGTTTCCTGAACTTTACTGGTGTAATATTATTTCGAGATGTAAGTTAATATTTTAGCTTTGTTACCAAATTTTCATAGGAAAAAAACATCAAACTTGCAAATTAAATTCTTTATAACGGAATGTGTCCAGCACAGGACTTTTGCGCTCTCTTTTGGTATCTTATCTTTGCCTAAATGAATCATATTTAAACCTATCTTAATTTTTACTTTCTCTTACCTAAATATGTAATATATTGCGATCGCAAAAAAATTGTTGTCGAGATTTCAACGGAAATACAAGTTTTGAGGTCCCCCAACTCTAAAAAATGGTTGTTAGAAAATTTCTCAAAAAAACGCGACTGAAATTTTATATTTAAGCTAGGTTCCCACGCCTCGGAGCTAAAATACTAGTACTTCGCTGATATACTCTTTTAGTTTTTTCAATTTTCTCAAAATTCACTCAGACGATTTTGATTAAAATTCCAAAAACAATTATTTATTAGATGATCTTTGAAATATATGAAAGCCTTATCTCTCCCCCTCTCCCAAATTGTTTGAGGCCCATTTTACTCTTGTACGGTTTTAGGTTTTTTTTTTATTCTATTCTAATGATTTGGATTAAATTGTCTGTACATATAATAAATTAAATAATCTTGACCATTTTCCACCTCCAAATAGTGTGGGCCCTCAATTTAGGATTTTAGAATTTCCTAGTTACCTCGGGCACCCGACGCAAATCACACAATCCTTACCTTAAATAAGAGAAATTTGTGTGATGTGCGGCCGTTTTTATTTATCTATTACATTATTTTACAATTTTTGTATTTTTGGTATCTTTTTTTTTTTTTAAGAATTTACTAGGCAGAGTTGAATAATGAATTAAGTCACTTGCACAAAAAATGTATACTCCTACCCTAACTACTCCTTACCGGGTTTAATCAGCTTTGGGATCACACCAAAATCGAAGGGAGTACTAAGGCGTTGTCAGCTTAAGAGTAGGCATAAGTGTGTATAAGTGCGCTTATTCTATGAAAATAAAATTTTTTGAAATTAGTTAAATGATTGATGTTTAAAATAATATAATAGAAAATTAAAAATTAAGACTAAATGTTTAAATTTGATTTGCCTATTATATGAATTATAATGAATTTGTTTTTATTTTCACCATCTTATTATTTCATTTATTTAGGGTCAGTAAAGGGAAAGAGATTCAAAATGTGATAAGAGAAAAGAAATCCAATCCACGAACTTACTATTTATGAACACCTGAGTATTCTGTATTATAGAATTTATTACAAAAATTTATATTTTATTTTAATTGAACTAGATTACAACAGAAACTATTTGTATTAATGTAATTTTATCAAATGAAGAGGCGATAAAAATCAAAAGGGCCACCCCATGTCTATAGAATAAAACGAGCATAAAAGAAATAAAAGATTAATAGGGGGAATAGATTTCTATCTAAAACAAGATTGATACGCCTGCAACAACAAGTTTTTTTTCCCATCCCTGAGAGCCACTCTAAATGTGAGCGAACAATATAATAGAAAGATTTTATTCTGACCCGAAAATTAAATTTGTCTTTCATATTCATTTATATAGTTATTATCTAATCAGGAAAATAAATAAATAATTTGTCACAAAACTAATAATTATAATTAAGTATTACTTTAAGACATAATTTAAAAGCCAGAATTAATTATCTTTTATATAAAGGGTCCTTAGAGGCGCTTGCATTTTCACCTATATTATAACTTACTTATTATCGCATTATATAAATAAGATTTAATTGTTGGTAATTTCTTAATCACACGTGCAAAAAAATAAATGGATAAAAAATTTATTAATTTAGTTTAAAAGCTCAAAGATTATAAAATGAAAAAAATTTTTTTAGTATACTGTATTTTTGACCTGGTGGGAGAGGTCAAGCACAACAAATGGGCATCGAAACGATGAATTGCTTCGAGTAACCATATCATGCCAGCGAGATCTTTGAGACCGAGTGCGCAGTGAATCAGAGTGGGGGCAACCGCTACTCTGTCTGCTTCAGTCCATAAGCATCTTGACCGAGTAATGTTATCTTTTTTACATATAAATAATTTGAGTGAATTTTTTTAGAAATAACTAAATGTTGTATTTTTTTAAACAATAGTAAATAAGGAAATTATAATTATAAGACCCCCCCTCCCCGTGGCCGAGGGGTTATTGATATAACTTTCAAAGTCAAGGGATGTGGGTTAGGCAATCCGATGAAAATTTAATTAAATCAAATTGGATACCGCCCTCCCGGTCCTTTTGAATACGCCACTGGATATGATATGTTATATTAATGAAATATATTTTTACCTCAACTTAGGATCTTCTAATACTGGGAATTAATAAAATAAATACGAAAAAATCGTAGTTGGTTTTGCAAGCAGCCTATTGCAAAATTCAATCAAATTAATATAATATCTTTGGTATATTTAAAAAAAAAAATACAACTTTTTTTCTATAACAAATTAAATTAATATAAATATCTTTAGGGAAAGTAAAAAATACCTTAATCGCAACTCCAAACCTTATAATTTAATTCTCTAAAGCGTGGAAAATTATTTTTCATGCTTTGAATATCATTTTTTTGTTTAAAGTTTTTTTTTATTATCCCATTTATTTATTTATTTTTTTATTTTAATAAAAAAAGCTGATAAAGTAATTACGAATATTACAAGAGTAGAGAGAAGATTTAAAATTTCATCAATTCATTAGTTGCTCCTGGGAGTTAAAGAAAATATTTTATCAGATGAGGAAGAGTTTTAAGAAAAAAAAACTCAGACTTAATTAATTCTTATATGGGAATTTTGTTTAGTGAAAAAAAATTCTGGGAAATTTTACAGAAAGATAATGTATAATTAACAACTAAACGTTGTTAATTAAAATCAATTTTAAACATTTCTTGACCTTTTTGAAGAGAAAAGAAATTTTTTCAACTAGAACTATTAAAAGATAATTTTGCCAGTGACGAATTTGATTTTAGAAATTTTGGTTTGGTAAACATTGTTATTATGTTATCTAATACTTTTTTAATAAAAGAGCCATTTTACCTAATTGCAAATAATTACAATAAGTGGATCAAATGCGGAGTGAGAATCTGATAACTTTGTAATCTTTGTAAGAACTATGCGATTCACAATAAATTGGCCTTTTGTTTCTTCTTAAATGATAATTAACAGATCTATATAATAAAATCCAAAAATAATAAATTTCATAATAAGTAAAATATTATGAAATTTGTTTCATAGACATCTTCTAATTCATCCAGGAGAATATAAGTTCTATCGATGGGTTAGACCAATTTAAATTAAATTTATTTATCCAATTGATTTAAATACATTTTCATCTGTTTGAGATCTGAACCCATATCTCTTGGATTTTAGGGTTATTACTAATGACAATGTCAATGGCGGGTCAAATATAAACATAAGTTGACTAAGAAATAAGCAAAGAGAATTTCTAAATATTCAGAGATTAATTCCTCATTTTCCTATCTTCTTAAAAAAAAAAAAGTAACAATTCAAAAGTAGATATATATATAGTGTCAAGAAGGCATATATATTACATATATATATACAAATATAAATATAAATTTATACCAATGTCCTATTTTATACTTTTCCAACAAAAAGATAAAGAGTTTAAACAACTTGTATTTTTAGCCAACTTCTGAACGCAAAATGGACGAAACGTGGGGGATAAAATAAAGTTTTTATTAAAAACTTTTTTATTGAACCTGATCCTACAACTAACAAAGAAGTGGTTACTGTGATTGATTAATTAAATTAGAAAAAAATGTGCTCATAGGAAAAATTCCATAAGAAATTTTAACTTGAAATGAAAATCAAAGATTACAGGAAGACCCCTAAAAAA
>JAAAKE020121495.1:0-15397 GCA_010014785.2 Anisolabis maritima
AGTGAAAGCAAGTTGTTCAACTTTAGCTTCGCGGGCTACTTTCAAAACCTTTGCGGTCGACGTGTTGGCCACCCCTGATCTAAATCTTTCGTTTCGCTGGAATGGATAATTAAAAGACCTACAAAAAATTCGAAAATAATAAATTTAATAATAGGAAAAACAAGAAATTTGTTGATTTTGAGTTACATTTAGGTCTTTTAATTATTCATTCCGGAGAAACCAAAGATACAAGTTGTCCAATTACATCTGAGGGGATATATATATATAATAATTTACATTTTACCAATTTACAATTTTTTTTTTATACATATATAGTATATATATAATTTTGACTATATAAACACGAAATAATGTTAGAAGAAAAATTCGTATCAATGGCCATCAGTAAAAGTTTTTCTTTAAATTTAAAATTTAAATAAATAAGTGAAAATCGTAATAATGATATTGTACTTTCGGTATCTTGATATTTAAATTTTTGACTAAAAACGAAAAATTCATGTAATTAGAATAATTAAATTTTTAGTTTTTTTATGTCGTTTTCGGCACCCGAGGCCATTTAGACTCTGTTCATATTTATTTAAATTAATTAGTTGCCAGTATAATTTGAGTAAATTTTATGACTCAAGACGGGAAGTGAACCAGTGACCCTTGGAATGAGAAGTGAGATCACTATCTCTGCGCCAAGGAGAATTGTTAAAGTTAAAATGATATGAATCAATTCCATATCTGTCGGTGCGTGGGACTTTAGAGCAAATTTTTATGAAATTTCATGTAAATATCTTATTTTAATCAATTTTCTGTTGTGTTGATGTATTTTACTTTTATCAATTTTATGGTTTCGATAAGATGTTTATTGAAATTATCATTTTCATATCATAAATAAATAATGGCCACATCGGTTTATTTGTTTATAAATATATATATATTCTATCAAGACTAACAATGAAAAAACTTCGCAAAGAAAAAAAAAAACAAGTTGAATAATAACTTGAGATTACAAAGGAATAAACTTGATTAAAACGAAGATAAATTAATTTGTTAATTTAATTTAAGTATGTTGAAGAAATTGAATTTTCTGTTTACTTTGAAGAATGAGAAATTGCGCCCAAACGGATGGCGTTTTTCAACAACACAAAATTTGCTATCAGTGAAGATTCAATTAAAAATATTATGAGAGCAAACGCAAAAACAATTCCTCAATTTATAAATTTTTAAATGAAATATCCTTATTTATTTAAATTAATTGCCAAAATCATTTAATTAAAGGACGAAAAACAAACCCCTGACCTTTGGAATATGAAGCGAGTCCTCTACACAGGGCCCCTGGTACGAGTTCCATTATATAAAATATATTTTACTTTCCTGGGTTATTATTATTAAGGGGAATTAGAATAATAAAAAATTTAACCATTTTTAAAAAATATCTTTACGTTTTAAGACGGGTAATACTCAATACAAGAGACAATGAATGATACCTTTTAATTTATAAAAATGAAACTTGATTGTATATCAGAAATTCTTTTTCTGGGAAATAAATCTCTTCATGTGATCTTTGTTTTAATTTTATGGGCATTACTAGAAAGAAAAAAAGAGAAATTATTAATATTATAAAATAATGAGGGACCAAATATCTAAACGGATTAATGCAGTTAACTTTAAATTATGACTTCAAAAGGGCTTATGGTAAACTTTCTTGGGGAATTATTCGGGAGCTCCCACCCGAGAAATAACCATCAATTTTTGGGTTCTGACACCCAGGGGATTTAAGAGGATGCTCCAAAACAAGTCAGGAAAAATTTAGTACAGCAAAGAAAGCCGAACAGAATTTTTTTATCTTAAAAGGGGGCTGCACAACTATCCTTTTGACCTATTTTAATATGAAAGAAGGAAGGGGTTTGAATTAAGCCGATAATACTACGTATAAAAAATAAAAATATAATTTTATTTGGTAACATGTTATATATTTATGAATAGGTTGAAAAAAAATTCCAAAACGCAATAACACGAATATCTCATTATTTTAAATCATAAAAATAATCATTATAATAATAATAATTTTTAAACATTGCACTGATAAATATTTACTAATGAATATTGTAAATTTTTTTACATATATTTTTCTTTTGTTTCCCGTAATATTTAAGGTTTTAAATATATATAAATATATATTTATATTTCACAAGTTACACCAAATATCTATTCTATTTGTCTGTTAGAACTTAGAAAGTTGGGAAAAAGCCAATGGCCCCCTGGGATAGGAGAGAAAAAGAAAAAATAAAGCCCTTGTCTACCTGTCGACCCTTGGACCCTCTCGGCTTTCTTCTTTGAGAGCCCGAAGGGAAGAAAAAAGGGGCCAAGGAGAGCAGGTTTCTTTTCTCTCTCTCTCTCTCTCTCTCAAGGGAAAAGGGTCACTTGCCTCAGGCAAATAGACACCCACACAAAGGGTCCTTTTTAGAGTGGGTCCATTTGTGTATGGGTAAAAGGGTCTTTTGTTTGTATGAAAGGATCGACAGACAGACGCTGTGTGAATGAATGACCTTGAGCAGACGGGAAGGGGAGGAAGAGAGGTTTATTTCCCCTTGTGAAGGTCAAACAGGCCAAATACAACCTAGGTTGTTTGTTCCTCTTTGGTATTTTCGAGTTTTTATCCCTAACTATTAATTTTTCATTAGAAATCCACATTGAATTTTGTTTTCTATTGGTAACAATATCATCTGGAATAGCATGTCGTTTTTAGCAAACAAAAATCTTAAAATTAAAAAAAAAAAAAAAAAAGAGAAATAATTTCAAAATAAATATAATATCGAAATTATGGTCAAAAAATCTATATCCGCCTTTTTGTTTTTCGATAGGTCTATTTCGTTTTTGTCGTTATTAAAACGTCCCATTCTTAAATTTTCCAACCTATTTAAATTTAACAGAAAGTAAAATTTTTTTGCTTAATATCGCATCTTTTTCTTTTATCTTTTCCTATAAAAAATTATGGGTTCCTATCCGTTGAAATAGATGTAGAGGTCTCGCTTCACGTTCCAAGAGTTCTGAATAACCAAAATTGATATATATATATTAATTAATTAAAGGAGTCGAAATGGCCTCAGCCAAAAATGACTAAAAAATCTAGAGAGGGAGAAATCGAACCGATCACATGGTCTAATGCTTGATGAAAAGAAAAAAAAATTTATATAGGTCGAGAAGAGGTTTGTAGAATCTTTATGTTTAAAAGATTTATTTTAAAAATATAGCCCCTGGAGCAGAGAGCTTAATGTTCCAAGGGTCAAATGATCGCCTCCCACCCTAATATATTTAAATTATATAGGCTACCAATTAAGCTACATAAATATGGATAGAAATGGCCTCAGATTTCGAAAAAGACTTTAAAAAATATCTAAATAGTGGAAAATCATTACTATTTATTTATTGTTTATTATAATAAAAAAATTATAAAAATAATTTTTTAAATGGAATAATTAGACAAGGTGTTTTTTCATGGCTTTATTTTTCATTCTTGTAAAATAAAAAAATTATTTTTTTTAAATACAATAAGAAGGTAAGTTGATGAATATAAATAGGTTTGGGAATAGCAAATTATTTCGTATATTTTTTATTTATTATCACTTGATGAAGTTATTACTCTACTTGTTCTGTTTAAACATTCCAATTGAGCCTCAAAAATAACATCGCAAATAAGCTTCTCAGCAAAAATTCTTTGTGTTGGCTCTAAACGTCTAAGTTTATGTGCATAGTGTCTCCCCATTACGTCAAACTCATCCTCTTCTTTAAAATCACATTCTTCCAGTTTTATCTTCTTTGGATTAGATACTTTTTTAATATTTTTCCGTTTAAGAGAAATTATTGGAGATATGCTCCGAGATGAACTATTACTACCACTACTACTAGAAGAAGTAGTAGTGGATTTGGGATGGAATTCAGGAATTCGTTCAAAGCCTGATTGTTGATCATTTGATTTTGCATTAGAAATTTGTTTGGGTGCTTCAGCTTCGTCTTTATTTTTATTTTCCAGGTTAAGATCCGGGAAATCACAACTAGTTTGGCCTGATTGATCACCAATAAGATCAAACGAATGATCAATAATCTGTGATTGTGAGTGAGTCATTTCAGAATCCTAAAACAAAAGGTTTAAAAATTATTTAAAATAAGTACTAAAATATATAATACATACGCAGTATGGAAATGGTGACGTTTTTTACTCTGCGCATGCCTCATTCAGTTTTGTTACCTCTGGTGGAGTTTTTAAATAAATTATATATTTTTTTTTTTACTGTTTTGAAAAGAGAGAAAATGCTATAGATAGAAAACATTTCTGAAAATTATTATCAATTGAACGAATTGAGAAATCCGGCAACTTGGTGAAAATAAACAAGATTTGATGGATCGCGTTTGTAACGGTGAATACGTACCTCATTTTGTGAAATGTAGAAAGAGAAGTTTAATTTCTATTTATTTATCTTATTATTATTAATACTTACTTCGCAATCTGATAAGTCATCCATTTGTGATTGACTAGGTGTCTCCTGCTCCCGAAGGAATGATAAAAGATCAAAATACCATAAAGAGGGCGTATATACTTGTCCCTTCTTTTTTGATATGAGAATTTTCTTAGTTTCCCTTCTAAATGACGAACGGATGTTGTTTACTTTTTTAACAATCATTTCGCGATCTGCCTTTGGTTCTACTTCACGCACTTTTTTAATTAACTCTTCGTATGCTAAATTTTTTTTATTCCGATCGCGATATTCTTTACTTTTAATTTTCCACACTGCTGGTAAACTCCGATAAAGTTCAATAAATTCCGTCATGAATTTGCGACTGTAAAATCGAAGCGAGGATTGATATGAATAATCATCGGATTGAATTTTTCCTTGTGAATTTTCACCGACTAGATTTGAAGGTCCATCACTCTTTTCTTGTTGTCCGTCTATTAAGTATTCCTCATAGTTTTCTTGTGAAGTTATAGCAATTTCACTTTTCACTTGTGGATGTGTATATAATTCACCGTTTTCTTCTTCAAATTCAATTTTTATTTGTGAAAATTCATCCTCTTCGCATTTTATTTCTGGACATTCATTCATTGTTAATAAATTATTTATTATATTAAATAGGTTATAAGGTCAGAGAATACGTTGAAACATCTTTTATATAACTATCATCACGCAGGCACGACACGCACTCAACTAATGGATTTCTCGAGCCACTCCTAAGTTATAAACTCGTCCTACATGTTTGCACAAAAAAGAGTGCACAGACCTGCGCGCGCAACTGCCACCAGCGTGAGTACAAAAGTCACATCGCCATTCTTCATTTTATTTATATGGGAATGACTTTTGTAAAGATAAAATTCCAACAATAATACATACTTAAATCTACACAAAAAATTATATGATAATAAAATGTACCTAAATATTTTTTTTTTTTTAATAAGATGATCATTATTTTTTTTTTAATCAAAATAATTTGTTATTAATTTTATTTTTATTTAATATATTTTGAAAAATCGTATGGTATTCGGGTCCTTGCTATTGGGAGTCCTGGTGGCAGGTCCGAAACTTTTTCTTACTTTTTTTTTTTTTAGAGAAGATTTATAGTTTTTTTTTTTTTTTTACTTTATCGTAGAAAAAGTATTGTAATTGTCCAAAAATTCGATCTCGAGATTTTGATTGTTCTTGACGTTTTTTAGATCTCGTTAATAATACTATTTTTCGAATTATGTTTGTATGTTCGTTAACACAATAACGCGAACATGCTTAATCAACCAAATTTTACTACAAAATCCTAGACCTATATATGAGTATACGAGAAAGTCTATAGGAGTCTATTCCTGATTTTTTTTTTAGTTTGGCTTCAGAGATATGTAAAGTTAAAGATGGCAGTTCTTGAATTTTTTTTTTTATATGTATTAAATTTACCTGAGGTGATTGATTTCTTTTAATTTTATATTTCCTTTTTTTAAGTGATGTTGACAGAGACTTTTTTGGTAAATTAAGTTTAGGTATTGCATCCGGCTTCAGCTGCCTGCTAGTTCTGTTTATGTAACCCAGCAATTTTTCTCTCAATGAAATTTCGAAATCATCATTATCAAAATGATCTGAACATATTCTTGCTAAAAAGAAAGAAATACTCATTCTGAATAAAATTTTATTAATCCCAAAATTATTGCAGTCGATCAAAATACATAAATATAAAAATGTATTTACCGTTTTTTATATTAATTTCATCTTGACGTTGACAAACATTTAACCATAATTTAATTATTTCTTCATTTTTAGGAAAACGAAAGTATTTTACTTTTTTCCCTTTAGTTCTCCTGAAATAATTATTACAACCATAGATGGCGCAATTTGACATTATTTGTATTATAAATTTAGTTTATTAAAATATAGACAAAATAAATACTACATTAATTGAAAAATAAATCAATTAAAATGCGAGAAGATATAATTCTATTAACAATAATACACTTTATATAAAAAAAAACTCGATAAGCTCAAAATAAATCCTCTCTCTTTGGAAAGCAAAAATAAAATAGCTACTCCACTCGTCTCCCACCAGTCGGTTTGCAATCCAAGTGACATAATGCGCAAACAATGCCATTTTTCGTCATGGAATGCGCACATCCTTACTCACCTCACGTTCTAGTCAAGCAGATCTCAACCTCAACCTTGGACATCTTCCTACCTATCCAAATTACATATATATTCATATATATGTAAGTGAAAATAAATATATGAGGGGTAAGGGAAGTTTTGTAGTTGCAAAAAATTTAATGTTGAGATTTCAATGGAGCAAGCCAACCAGGGTCGTATCTAGAATATTCTTTCGGGGAGTGGGAGGGGGGAAGTTTATAAGGACAAAATTTATATCAATATGAATAAAGATCATATGATTCTATTAATCTATTTGATATAACAAAGTTGTTATTGAATAATAATAAAAAAAAAAAAAACTATCTGGTAATGCGCAAAGCTGCAGTGCAGCAATGAACTTGGATCTGCACAAGAGCTAAGGAATTACTCGCTTCGGTCTCAACAGTTTCAAAATAATAGTATGGATTTAAAGATGTTGGTATTCGAATCTAATATATAAATTGTGATATTTGGTAAAATTTTGAAGGCAGTGGACCCATTTTAAACCTTTTGTACACTTGTAAATATTGGAAATCAACAATCTTGATCGCTGACCCATAATACAAATATAAAAAGCCGATATCTTAGTAACTAAAGCATTTCTTTGACCCCAAGAAAATTATATTTATACAAACATATTATTTCGAAAGTTTTCGAAAATTATTTAGTAATATGTTTAAAAAATAATTCAACTGAGTCCACTAATTTTATTCTCGATTGTGTATATTTTTTATATACAATTTAACTTATATTTTTCTATTCTTTTGCCAGATATTGGTCCAATTAACTATCAGCATTTTGTAAAATAGACATATAGCAATTACTTAGTTCTATGCAATCAGTTTGATAGTTGACAATAGACAATATAAGTAAACGTCAGGTAGGTAAAAAAATGATTCATTAAGACAATCCAAAACTATTAGACCGATTGCATAAAACTAAGTGTTATGTGTCTATTTTACAAAATTCTGATGGTCAATTGGACTAATTATAATATCTGGCAGAAGAATAGAAAATTATAAAATGTAAAAACTTTTAAAATAATATGTTTGTATAAATATAATTTTCTTGGGGTGAAAGAAATGATTTAGTTAATAAGATTTTGGCTTTTTATATTTGTATTATGGGTCAGCGATCGCATCAAGATCATTGATTCCCAATATTTATTTTATTTGCTTGCGATAGATAAATAGTTTTTATTCATCCTGAAAACTTCGCCATATCAATGCTGATGAGCACTCCTATGTACACTCTATATATTTTATGTATATTTTTGTGTATTGTAATATACAACAATTCTATCTGCAGATTCAATGTATAAGACAATGAATCTGCAGAGGGAGTTGTAAGTGATTACTTTAAATTTATTTTGTAAAGTTGTGTTTTTAATTTTATGCTCATTTCAGCTCTAATGACTGATGATGGCATTATCTAAATAAAGCCGAAACATCTCATATTTTGAGTTTTATTTTGATAGAGGCTACCCTACTGGCTGACTTCCTTCCTTTTCACATATCTCTGATCTGTTCCCAGCAATCGTAAAGATATATAATATTAAATTTTTATTTATATATGTATTTTTTTTTAAGATTTCGGGTCCCAGTTACTACCTGGCAAGAGCTAGCTATTTTTCTGGTGTTATGTATAAGTAATGTGATTAAAAGCTTTTTCAAAGAGAAACTTTAATTAAAATACTTGAGCGAAGGACCTTAAAAACATATAATTCCCTATTTTATGAAAAAAAAAATTATTTAGTAATATGTTTAAAAACTGAGTTCACTAATTTTATTCTCGATTGTGTATATTTTTTATATACTCAATAGTTCCAATCAGATATATTTATGTTTTAAAAAAAAAAATTCTCCCTGTCGTGTTGGTTTTAGACATTTATTTTTCCTTAGGAATCAGAAGTATTGGAATCTTGAAAAATTTCAACTTCCTGTTTGTTTTTTGAAATTTTTAATATTTTTGTATTGATAACATATATTACAAAAAGTAATGATAAAAGAAATATAGCTCTGGATTATTAACAATAAGGCCTATTCTCTCTGCCTGGGCATAGTTAATGCAAAGCTTTATAGATTCAATGTCGAGTGCAGCTGACAATATAAATACAGTGCGTGGGAGTTGGAGCAGCGGCGGCCTTCGGAGGACAGGCCTATCGGCAATCGATAGGGAAGCGGACACACACACAGGCAGCAAGCACGCACTTGCACATTGGGGCTTGAATTTGAAACACACTCCGACGCATCTGACTTTTACTGTTGTTCTTATAGAAAATCGTTCAGGCTGCCAAGTTGAAACCCTTTTGCTAGTTTGACGGGACGGGAGGGGCACCCAGCCAGTTAGACAGCCTGCAACTGAGAGGTCTGTCGTGTCTGTCTGTCGACGGATTTTTCGAATGAATTAGCGTTTTATCTTTTTCCTCAGCTAATATGATCGATGGTTAAATAACAAAAAAAATGTAATTACTCGAGTGCTATTTACCGACGGACTCATATATAGGAGGGTATTGAACTCATACCAATTTTGACTTTTGACCAAAAACGGAACATTATGATGACGAAAACAGGGTGGGGTGAAAATATGGTAACAAAATTTTAATAATAAGATGAATTGACAAAAAAATTTACTTGATTTTAATTAATGACGAAAAAGTAAAATTAAAAATTTGTTGTTAACAGAGAGATAGATGCCATTTTACGAGAACCGTTTTCAAGGATCTCGGAAAAAAAAAAAACTTTTTAAATGCACTAAAAAGAGGAAAATAAATATTTGTATTTATATGAAGGATTAAGATGAAATACCCTCTCCCTGCCATCCCTCTAAAAAAGATCAATACATGAATTGTTTTTCCAAATGGCAAAAAAGTAATTTTAGAAAATCGTAAAAAAAAAAGCATTAAAAATAAATCCATATTGAAAATATGTAGTTTTTATATAAAAAGTTAGTAAATTCTCTTTTTAATATTCAATAAAAGGATCAACATTTTTATCCTCCTCCTCCCTTCCTCACACTCACTAGTCAAATGTAATTTATCGTGATTAATTTTAATTTTTCCAATCTCAACAAATAAAATTGAAAACAAAATACAGTTACGCCAGGGCTTCCTTAGAAAGTTGAAGATTTTAGGAAAGGAAGAATTTTTATTACAATAATTTTTGGCTTTCCTAGAAGTCGTCGATTTATATAAAATAAGAGTACTAAACTGTTTCTTCTTAAAGAACCTATGGTGAAAATGTATTTCTAGCATATTTCCCCTAATTTGTTATAGCATATAGATAAGAAATTTTAGTGATCATCAAAAATTTTGAATCTTTTTCATGTTCTGATAACAAAAAAAAAATTAAAATTAAAAAACTTTTATTTAACATACATGAAAAACCTTTTGTAAAAAATTATTGAATATTTATGACAAAAAAATAAAATCGGAGAAGGCAGGATCAGCAAGAGGCAGCCTTTGGATGCTCAATAAGAATTCAGACTAAAAATAAAAATTAAGGTCCTGATTCATAGACACTAAAAAATATATCGTACATAAAAAAATCTTTAAGCCCTTAAGGTCCATGCAAAAAAATTTAGCACTATATATAGTGATGATTTCTAGAAGGGCGAGTTTTTGCGCCGCTCTATACACTTTATATAGGCGCCGCTTATTTCACAATTTGGATATTTTTTAAAATAATTAAAAAAAAATTTAGCATGTTTTGTTAATAATATACTATCACTATTTAATTTTGATATTTTAAAAAGTATAAATAAAGCATAGGCCTATATTTTCGCCCTTTAATTGCTTGCGGTTGTTTAGTTTATTTAGTAGCGCCCTGGAGGTATCAAGCTTGCATCTGAGAATCCAATTAGGATTAAAGCAATTTCACCTCTTATCATATGGAGAAATTGGGAATCCACTACTCCAGAGAGAAGGCATAGTTATTAAATCCTGAAATTATTCTCTGGGATAATCACAATCAGTTTCTCAAATAGCAGGGATTTCCGGTGTTGCCTGGAGAGGAAAAAAATTTCATATATTTCGATATATGCTGTATATTCCTATTTATACAAAAACAAAAAACTTGTCTTATCATATCTTTTTGTTTCATTTATACTATATGTATTTCCAATAATTTTTTATTCGGATGATTCTCTATTCTAACTAAGAGAATGAATGACGGATATCGTATTTGACATTTTTTATTTTTTTTCTTCTTTTTGTGTGTCCCCGTCTATTTCCCGGAACCGGGTATCGGGTCCGGAGTGGGGAAGGCCCGATCTCATCCTCTCCCGCCCCCCGATCCCAGTCATTCGGCTTCGGTTCGCTCAAATAAATTTGATTGAAGCCTCCCCATGAAAGAAAACGAGCTTTTTAGGACAAAAGATATGGATAGATAGATGACCTCGAATTCATCCCCTAGAATTGTTCCCCTCTTCCTCTCCCTCTCTTGTTCGTCGAAAAACGAATTCTCTCCCGCTTCCTAAAGGCAAATATTAACTTTTCTCCGAATATATATTTTTTTATTTCATCGAAGCAAATGATGAAATACTCCAAACTTGATGATTTTTCTAAATGTATTTTCAATTTGTAAATTATTACTTTTTTTTTTAGTGTTGTTTTAATTGTGAATATTAGATTAAAGAAGTTGATAGAAAAAAAAAAAAACTACACAGTAATTTTAAGTCAGTAATTTTTTTTCTTTAGTTTTTTTTTTTTTTTTAATATAATAAATACTACGGTCTGATTAAAATATTATATGTTCTGTATTTGTTTTAAAAATAATTTCAAAACCAAATCTGCTTAAGTTCTGTGGAATATGATTTATTTAAAATATAAAATTCGTAAGATGCGTAGATTTCAAATGAAATAATTAAAAGTCGATAACGATTATTGCAAACAAAATTATTTATTGTCAATATGACCGATGATAAAAATGAAAGTTTTTTAATGATTTTGAGTTTTGACCCTTTTTTTTTTCAACTCTTCAGTTTTGAAAATAAAACAAGGTCTCTTTTGTTTCGGATCCCAATTATCAAATCATTTAGACTTTTTATTTTTTACTTTTTAAGAGAAACAAAATAATTGTTTTTATTTTTTAGATCTTTTCGACATCTGAGACCATATAGACTTTAAACGAAATATATTATTTTATATTACAGTTATCCAGGCTTTTTTTTTATTTATTTATAATGAATCAATCAAAATAACAATTCTAGGAAAATATTGGTATTTATTTATTTGGCAGTAGAAATAATGAGCGTTTGTTTAATTTATTTTTATTATTATTTTTTTAAATTTATTTACATTTTATTTTTTAAATGTTCTCGTTAGAATGATTCAATCTTAATATTATTTTCGGACTTCTTACGTTTAGTGAACTTTTTCTCTTTTTTTAATCAAAAATAAAATAAAATGATTAATGAAACGAAAATTTCATTAAGTTGGAATATTTTTTCATTTTCCGATTTATTTATTCGTTTAAAATGATTCATATTAGTTATCTATTATGATAATAATAGAATTTCTCAACAACAAAAAAAAGTTTATGATAACATTTTCTTACAATAATTTGCCATGTATGTAAAAATCAAGAGAAGCCCTCTTTCAGCCAGAATTAGTCAGGT
The DNA here is from genome assembly GCA_010014785.2 of Anisolabis maritima. Taxonomy (NCBI): domain Eukaryota; kingdom Metazoa; phylum Arthropoda; class Insecta; order Dermaptera; family Anisolabididae; genus Anisolabis; species Anisolabis maritima. The sequence goes on from JAAAKE020121495.1 coordinate 12,258, forward strand.
TTAATAAAATTTACCTGGGTTTTTTTTTGCGACAAATGGATAATATATAAATTATTGCTGGTTGTTCGAATAAAAGATGGAAATAAAGGGAAGGAAAAATTTTTCTTCAAATGTATTAGAAGCCGGCTACTCCTCCCCCCACTCAACAAAAAAATTCTATATATATAAAATATGGTAATAATCTTATTGAAATTCTAAAGAATTCAAATACAAATAATAACAGGCAGATCATATTTTTAAAAGAGAATTAGCTAAGACATCTTTTTAGGGGAATGCCAACAAAATTTTGTCATGATCAAAAATTCCAAAAAAAAAAAAAATTTGTTGATTAAATATTTAATATCTCTTATTTAAATAAAAAAGAACCATTAAGGAAGAGAACATCCAAAATGCATTTGTAAAAAAATTCAACTAAAATAAAAATATATTTATTAGTTGAATTTTATAATAAACATGTAGAAATTTTTATAATCCCTTTCATTTTTAAACGTTTTTAAGTAATTGTGTTCGGACAACAAATTGAAAGTGGTTTTATTTCGCTCACGCACATCCAAAACATGCTTATTCGTTGAAAACTTGAATTAGAAATTTTTCATAGCCTTGTTATTACCCAAACATGAAATTTTGAGATCTCATTGGTTGAAAAGTTGTTTGTTTGTTTTTTTTTCTGAAATCATCATCATCATCATCATCATTATCATTCTTCCAATCTTACATCGTAATTAATAAACTCAAACACTAATTTCTTGATGAAAAAAATTATTTTGTTTATAATCTTTGGTCATTTAGACTTTTAAACAAACAAACGATATATTTGTATCAAAAGTTGAGATATTTATGTTGCTATATCTCATAAAAACTCTCTCAATCGTCTACACCATAGACAGGCAGACATTATAGTAAAAACACTTTTTCATTCATGTTACAAATCGATTAATTTTAAAAGGTAAAAAATAGTATGATTACAATACCTCCCTTTCGAAAGGGATAATTAAGAAGTTTTATTCCATAACCATGAGAAATATATTTATTTTTATTTATTACTCCATCTTTCTTTCGACTTATACATACCAATGTTCTGATTACACATAACTCTAAATAAATATTTGCATATCAATGTTTCATCATTCTTAAAATTAATTAATTCGCTTTCATAACATGCCTTTGATTCTAATAATAAATTAATACCAAAAAAAAAGTATAACCTGAATGAAATGGGGATCTCTCATTCATCCCTTTCATCTTTTTTAATGCTTTGTTTTTTCCTCGCATTTTGAAGTACTGCTTTAAAACCCTCTCAAAGAATTTACTAATTAATATATATTAATATACAAAAAGTCATTATATTAAATAACTCGAAAAAGGGAAGGTGGGGTATGGAAAATGAGGTCGCAAACGGAAATAATTCGGGATTAGCCATATCCTGTAAATTGCTCCCCCTATTTTAATAATCTCATTTTTATTTTAATTAATAATCTTTAAAACCAATCCAGAAATGTATTTTTAAAATTTTTTGAGTATAATTGATTTGAATATATCATTGATTTGGAAGAAAATCTGCCTATCTCAAAAAATGCATTTTTCTACATTTCTTAAATTCACAACGTATGAGTTATTTTTTATTGTGACAGAATCTCAAAAAATGTTTCGCTTACCTAGTCCAAAGTGATCCTTCTGTCTAAAATTAAAGAAACGAATTTTATTTTTTGTATCTTCAAAATTGCTAATAAATTTTAAATTAAAAAAAAAAAAAAAAAAAACCCAATTTTGTAATTGTGACATTATTTTCCACTGGGACAAATTTTTTTTTTTCCAATTTCTCTTTTTTTAGTTTTTTAGAAATAAAAATAGACCTTATTTTGACAACTCGAAAATTGCCCCTTCCAAGCATTCTTAGGGCAAAACTTCCACCAGACCAAATAATATTCTTTATAAACTATTATCTACTAAAAAAAGAAAGAAAAAAAACTAATAAAATTTTAATAAAAATATAATTTTTTTTTTGTATATTTTTTTGCAATTCTTATTTATTCACTCCCACCCAATTTTCTATATAGTATAATACAGTCTTTGGATTTTGTTTGTTTCAGGTAAGCAATCACATCTTAACATATCTAAAGAAAACTGCTCTTTAAGATAAATTTTTATTTATTTATTTTATTTAACTTGTGGTCTGTCTGATTGTACATCTCTTGTAGTGAATTTTTAAACACTTCCCAATGAGCTAGAGATCGGAAATTTTGTATAAAGTTTCAGTTTCGTTGACAACGCATTATATTAAAATGAGGCAAAAATAGACATTTATAGGAGTACTTCATTTGAAGTTCAAACCTGAAAAAACAAACTATCACTTTAACCAAATATTAACTTTAGTGATTTAGTGAGAAAATTTCAAAAATTGAATCCTAGTGATTGCAATCCCTTCAATTTTTATGCAAAAAAAAAAAAATATAAATTATAAAAAATAAAAAAAAAATTAAGCTTTCATTTAAAATACACTAAAATTAGAAAATAACTTTTTGAATAAAATTGTTTAATATTTATGATTAAAATAAAAGTAGGTTAATTGATATGGAAAGAATAAATATTAGTTTGGTTTTTATTTTTGTAATCACCAAGATAATTAATAATATTTAAAACAATTTTATTTTTACAACTGGTATCGATCGGCTCATATTTAGGCTCCTCAAGTTTACATTTAGTAAATTTTTATATTTACAATCCTTTTTTAATGAATTTTATATATATATGTATTTTAACAAATTTTTTTACTTTCTCTTAATTATTGATGAAATATATGGTGAATATTATACAATATGATGATAATATAAAAATGTTAAAATACCTATATTCTTCAAAAAATGATTATTATATATAAAAATTTACTAAATGTAAATCTGAATATGTGCCGATCGAAACCGGTCATAACAAATAAAAATGTTTTTTAAAGAAATTTTTTTAAAAATTATTCATTATCTTGATGATTACAAGCCCAAATTAATAAAAATAAGAGTGGCCGCTCTCTCAACCTAATACAATTATCAAATAAAATAAATTTAGTCTCAGCCGATTAATACTAGTTGTAAAAATAAAATTGTTTTTTTTTTTTTTTTTTTTTTGTCTTTTCGGTTTCTGTGGCT